>JAODOY010004848.1:0-10720 GCA_025399855.1 Forbesichthys papilliferus
TATATCATGTATATTACAACCACAAGATGAATCCAGAATAAAATAGCAGCTTCTTTCTGTACAGATGAATGTCTCGAACCGTAAAAAAAAGTTATAAAAGAGAGACAAACAGATGAGTGTAGTGTTCTGCGGTCAGACATACAACTGTCAGACCAAGGGATATGAAGGCAGGTCATCAACTTCTTTCCTCCATGAATGTCAAACAAGCAGGTGACATACACGGAAAGCACTGGACCTTTGAAGGGAACTTCCTTCACTAATCACACTCCAGGAGGGCGCCCTTTGGAATCAGTCACCATGGTAACAATGCAGAACGATATACACATCCACAATTCAGCTGGGCGTGTTTGAGGGGAAATGGGTGGTGGGTTAGAAGACCAAACTTGATTAAACGAGACATTTGGCGATACATTTGGCAGAGTTCACCATTCCCCCGGTGTTATTCATTTTTTAATACATTGGAGACTTCAGAAACACATCACCTCCTTATGAAACTGTATGTGGTTGGTTGTCTCTTTTCCTTCCCAGTAGAGTCATGTCCAAATATGCTCCACAGCTGACAGGAATTGGCCAGCCTGCCCCAGACATGCCCCGACACACAGGAGGACCAGCAGGAGACGCACACACCACTCCACCAACAGCTACAACAGCAACAAGTTAGGAGAGCTGATACAGAAGGTGACACACGCTCGCACTGGGTTTCCATGTGAGATACTCAAGTCTGACAGCCAAACAGGACTAGCAGACAGCTGCAGATGAGGTTTGCGTTATGTAAATACCCCGCCAGCTACGCGGGGCGGGGCTTGTAGTCCAGAGGGCGGTGCTTGGGGCTCAGCAGGCAGAGGGCTGAGGGAGGGGCATGGTTCGCTCGTTCTTACGCCCTCCGTTCATGTGGGCGTACGGCGGCAGCTCGTCCAGGGACTGACACACCCCTGGGCCTGGCCCCGCCCCCGTCTGCCCATTGGCCGTGGGCTGCTGCTTGTCCAGGTTAGTGTTAGAGGAGCAGGGCGGGGAGGGTGGGGGTGATGGCGATGGCGGGTCGTTGGGCAACAGGGGCACGGGCGGGGCGTGAGCGGCAGCGTGCGAGGGCGGGGTCTGCGGTTCGGGCGTGTCCAGCGCTTGGCCCTGATCCACGGGCCTGTGGTCCTGGCTGTGGAAGAAGCTGCTCTCCCTGAAGGAGGGCTCCAGCTCGTCCTGCAGGCTGCTGATGATCTCCGCGAAGGACGGACGCATCTTAGGGTTGTACTGCCAGCATAGACGCATCAGCTCAAACCTGGACGCACACACACACGCACACCACCCAATTAGAGCTGACACAGGCAGGCTGAGCCATACAACAGCAGTGGAAACATGTAGAATCATCTAGGGGTGTAAGAAAATATCGACACACCCAAGTATCGTGATTTTACGGTGTACAATACTGATTCTTTTCTTTAAATCATGGTATCCATAAAAACAAAAGAAATGTCACATTATTTGTAAAAGGCACTATGTACAAAATACATTAACCTCAAAAGAGAGGAAAGGTTACCAGATTTTGCTTAAAGCTTATTTCTATCTGCAGTCCCTGAGCAAGTGTTGATTTTTTTGTTAAGTTAGAAACTGCAATATATCGCCTTGCTTACAGTATCGCAATATATTAAATCGTATCGTGATACATATCGTATTGACAGATTCTTGCCAATACACAGCCCTAGAATCACCTCAACCCTTTATGGTGTTTTCAGGACAGGAGTAAACACTAGATTTAAGATTCTATATTTTGTTCCAGTGCTTCAATAAGCCAATATTTACCTTACAAAAACATTTGCTTTAAGATTCTAAAATTGGCTTTGCAACGACTTGATTTTCAGCCTAAGCGGCTTGTTTAAGCAAACAAGTCCATATCAATAGTCTAAATTGTATCTTCTAAAATTTTACCTTTCTATTTGTAAAACTAAACTAAGAACTAAAAAAAAGGCAGGGTTAATTATTCCAGAGAACGGTTGTCAACATTTAACTCAAGTCAAAACAATATCCCTCCGCTCCACACACTGAAATGCATTGTGAAGCAAAGTTTAGTACTATGGCTTTTTTGTTGTAAGTGGTGTTTGCCACTTTGTTTATTTAGCTATTTCCGGACCCAGGGCTGTGCAGAAGTATCAGATTGAAACAAACTCACAATTTGATTATAATACTTAAAACCTTCAAAAAGAAAAAGTTTAAACTGTAGTTTCTGATTGACATTAAGACAACCGATGGTGTCTTACAGCATGTCAGGACACTGTTGTGGTTTGTCCAGAAGGCCTCCATCCATGACAAAGCGGAGAACCTGCTCATTGGACATTCCGTGGTAGGGCTGCTCTGCTAGAGTTACCACCTCCCACAACACCACACCAAAGGACCTGTGCGCGCACACACACACACGCGCACACACACACACACACACACACACACACACGCATACAAACACACTGATTGGGACTGATCGTTACAAGAGTGGCTAGACTAGATACTAGAAACTAGATACATTGTTGTGTGTGTGTGCATGCGTACTGACCACACATCAGAGTGTGTAGTGAAGACTCCATCCTTCAAAGACTCAGGAGACATCCAGCGGACTGGCAGCAGACCTTTCCCTCCTTTACGATAATAGTCTGTCTCATATATGTCCCTGGTCATACCAAAGTCTACACGCACACATGCACGCAATAGCCACACAGACAGATAGGGTTCAATCAATTTAAGTGAAATGACAGAGGACAAGACAAACTACAGTTTACACACATTAGATGAAACCATCCTCTCTCCTATGTGTGAGCCAGAAATGAATGCTGCTAGTCTCTTCTCTTACAAACGTAAACAGTAATCTAGGGGCCGTGTACCTCCTATTTTGACGGTGAAGTCCTCGGCCACCATGCAGTTCCTGGCCGCCAGGTCTCTGTGGACAAACTTGTTGGCGTTGAGGTATGCCATGCCGTCAGCGATCTCTCCCGCCATCTGCAACATCTTCTTTAGTGGGGGGAGACACAGGCTAGATGCCGACTGTTGCTGAAACACAGATTAGCATAGTCCAAGAAACAAAGTTGACAAATATCCTAAATTAAACACCAACTCATACAGAGAAAACAACAGATCATCTCTGTTACTAATACAACAAGCCGTGGGCAGCCATCGACTAGTAGCATTTGCATGAAGCGTCTTCAGAGTTCAAAGGAGGGACGTACATCTTTGGGGCGCAAAGAGCGCAGGTGACTCTTCAAGTCTCCTCGCGTCATCAGCTCCATGATCACCAGGGTGGGCTGTCCCTGGGACACCACGCCCAGTAAACGCACCTGCACCAATCAAAGCATGATGTGAATATAGTGAATGCGATTACACTTATAAAGTACTGTAAAGTACTATCTTTTAACTCAGTGTCACTTACTAAAAGACAACGCTCTTCCATTTGTTCAAAAAGGAATATAGACGTAGATGTGTTCTACTGTGCAAAATGTGTGTTTGTGTGATTACATGTCTTCTGAAGGAAAATGTGTGTGCTTCTCAGTATGTTTCCAGTTAATTGCATGTATGTGTTCTTGTATCCGTGTGTGTGCATATACCACGTGGTGACAGTTGAACTCCTTCATGACGGAGGCCTCATTAAGGAACTCTATGCGCTCCCTCATGGTGGCTGTCTCGTTGACGGTCTTGATGGCCACGCGGGTCTCAGCCTCGTCCTTGACCACGCCCTTGGCCATGCCTTCGTAGACCATACCAAAGGAGCCCTGGCCAAGCTCTCTGTTCAATATGATCTTCTCCCGAGCCACCTCCCACTCATCAGGAACATACACTGCAAGTACACACGGTGTGTGTTCACCACACCAACTGTTTGCCATGTTGGTGAACAACCTTAAAAAACACTATGCTCATAGAAGTCACTTTGATTTCCACCTCGCTTGGTGGGCATGACAGGCCAATTATCCAATACAAAACTGATACCCTGACCCCTAACAATAGCGTTCAGCTCTGCAATACAATAATCAGGCATTACATTTTGAGCTGAACGTAAAGGACAAAGGTGTCACTGTTAGGGTTGGGTACCGTTCACATTTTAATCGATACCGGTGCCGGTACCTCAAATTCGGTACCGGTACCTAAACTCTACTTTTTTCGGTACTTTACTCTTTGTAATAAGAATTGTATTTAATTTAATTGAATGTTGCCTAGGGAAAAAAATGGCCTGACTGACTCTTTACAAACAACATGTTTTAGGAGTTCTGCTTTACCCTACAGCGTAATGTAAGCATTATTGAACTGTGCCTCCCTCAGGTTTCTTGAACGCCCCCTACCCGGCTAGTGGTCTACGCTGTGTACGAACTACATTCTCCGAAGCAGAAATACGTTGTCTTACGTTAGCATGGCACACTTTCATAGTGACTTTAAATGTAGTTGTAGCCTACAGGGTTAAATCCGAAATGATCCGAAAAGTAGTGCCGCTATAAACAATAAGCCTAGTTTGATCTGAAACCGGAGACGTGACCCTAAGTCCTGCTCTATCACAGCCTTGCAAGACCACCATGATCTCGCAAGCTTCCGTTTAATTTTGGCGTGACTTGTGACAACAATTACTCTGGCTATGTCAGGTTAGCTCTTGCCTCTATCATACCGCCGCAAGAGTTTGCTGTCGCCGCTTATACAGTGGTCTGTTTATCTCACTGCTCCAGTCTCAACTGCAACTACGAAATGTTTTACACGAACCGCCTACAATGTTTTGCCGAGAGTTGGAGGCGATTTTGTGCCCTTGATGGGATTGCGCATATTACGCTTCACTTCCAGAATGATAAATAGATGCGTAACGCGCTAAAATAAAGAGTTATTAATTAATTGAACATGAAGACTAGATACTGAAAACTCCTTTAGTCTCAAAGGCACAGAGAAAATTGAGCAATCTATAAATAGGCTAGAACTTTTTTATCGAAACTCCTGCAGCCAGCCATGGATAAATGTAACCCTCCATGACAAGTGGGAATAAAGTACAGAAAAAAGTAAACCTGTGATATCTTTTGGCTCATCGTGATTGTGTTTAACATTTAACAAGCTGCAGGCTGTGCAGGGATGATGTAATCTTGCTTGCGTTTCTCTCTTTACGTGCGCTAAAGTACCGAAATCTGGTACTGTTTGATTTAATCTCAATCGGTACTCTGTAGTACTGACGTAATTCGGTCGGTACTCTTAAAAGTACTGAGTTCGGTACTCAACCCTAGTCACTGTTATCACAGATGGATTCAATTATTGTCTACTCACTCGGACAAACCCTACACATGTCAAATACTGATGTTTACCGCACAGAAAAAAAACTATGTTTATTTACTTTCATTCACCAGCTATGCTAAATTACTTTGTAATAACATTTGTTTTTGCATTTTTCTAACCAATTAGAATAATTTAAACAAAATGTGTCCGTGCAGTGTAAAAACGTAACACACACACACATACACAATAGGAACTCACTTTCTGCAGCGCTGAAGTACTCAGGGTTGACAGAAGCATACAGAACTCCATTTCCTAGTCGGTCGCTGTTCCTAAACACACATGCGCACACACGCGCGCACACACACATACACACAAACTGATTAATATGCATACATACACACACACACACACACAGGACAACAACACAGAATACACACAAAAACATTATGTGTGGATTGTTCGCACTGCTAACACACGAGCAGACAAACGAGCAGACTGCGAAAAACAGTGTAAAACCCACAAAGGCATACTGTGAAACAGTAGTAGTTTACACACACATGCCAGCACAGAAAACACATTAGGGTTACCTTTTCTTGTTGAAGACAAACAGCATTGAACTCATGAGAATTGAAACAATGATGGCGATGGGTACAAAGATAATGACATATAGCTGGTTTTCATATCCTGTTAAAACAAAACACAGGGTGGTTAAACAACTTTCTACAAATACATTGTATTTGTTAATTTCATGCTTGGCTAATGAATAAACAGCAAAAGAATCTTCCAAGTCGTATGGAACAAAAGGCATTTTGTGAGCCATGTGTTGAGAAGGGTTCTCACGTTCAGGGACGGAGAGAGTGATAGGCTGGGTCCAGGATCCGTTTCCGGCCAGAGAGGTGGCTCTGACTTGGACTGAATAGTTCCCTGGACCCAGGTTGGACAGCCGAGCCCCACGCTGGCTCTGATACATCTGCCGAGACACACACTCGTGCTTCTCCGCCTGCAGCACACACGCACAGGCACAATTACAATTAGTATCCAGTAAGGATGAATGAAAAAGCTGATGACTGCAGTGAATAAAACGAACATATGAATAAAATGAATACACATTATTTACAAGCACAGCAAGGCAGAAGTGTCCCTTTGCTAACAAATGCATAGCACTGCAGTAGTGCACAATGGTCCACCTAGAGCTGCATTACAGCACAAACATTAAGTCGTGCTATGGTTGTATGTGGATGGACATCATTAGCTTTTGAAATGGATGTCCTGGCAAACACACTCATTGCAAGATCAATCCAAGATCAATGTGCCGATTGCTACTATGTGGGCACTCACCAACTCTGTGGGCACCAACGTAAACATGTTTTTCTCAGTTTACCTCAGGAAGTCAAGGAGGGACATATACAAGGCATATACAGTGACTGGATACTGACCAATCTAATACACAATGTAATGACGGTGGCTAATTGTGTTCTATGTTACCTCAGTGGCCAGCCGGAACTTGATCTCGTACATGAGGATGAGCCCGTTGGGCCGCCTTGGCTCTGGCCAGCCCAAGAACACCCAGTCTTCCTGGCCATCCCAGCTCACCGGACCTGGGATGTCATCTGCCTTGTCTGCACCAGGAAACAGCCCTGATGTGTCACCATGGGAACCACCAAGCATTTATATGTGGAGTATTATATGGGCTGTGAAGCCCTGTAAGACGAACTGAAGGAAGATATAACTAAAGCTATAAAAAGGAGCAATTCCTTGAATTTCCAATGATTTCATTCATTAAAACTGGGAAGACCTACTATATAGTGTGTTGCACTTATGTATCTATGTATGTGTGTGCATTGTATGTATCTGTGTGTGTGTGCGTGCATGTATGTACATACTTATGTAGAGATGTGTATGCATGCATGGACAATAAAATAAAAACTCGAATAAATAGACTAGATTGCAGCAATGTCAAAATTAATTTAAATTTCACATTTATTTAAGCAATTCTCTCATTTGATCATTTTATGAAGCTCCCTGACTAAACAAAGCTTTATGTTCTCCTGGCATGGTGCTATATGGATACCTGACAGGGTGTAAAATGTAAGCGCCTAAATGTTGTGTAAACATAACAAGATTACATGCTAACTGTAAACATCTTAAGCTAGCACAGATGTGTACTGCTGGTTCCCTACTGAGCGCTTGAGCGCACCATGTGCAGTGCCTCTACCTGCAGGCTTGGTCCTGGCGAAGACGAACTCTGCGGCGCTGCAGCGACGGACCTGGCGATTGCACGCATGCACGTCGATGCGATACACAGTGAACGGCTGCAGACCTGAGATCAGCAGCTCCCGCTCCATCACGGCCTGCTCCAGGAAGGTGTACTCGCGCTCCGTCTGGTCCCAGTCCCAGGAGCCGCTGCTGGTGTTCCCGCTTCCGGGGGCAGGGGACGCTGTGCTGCTGTTGGAGGCCAGACGGTTGCCACGGGACTGGGTGGCATTGGCAACACCGAACACATCTCTACGGCGACGATCCGGTGGCCTGGAGGGACGAGTTTGGGTAATTTGACGTATAGATATACATTATCTACACAAACATGATTTACAACAATGTCAGCGCCCCATCACAGTGCTGTTAACCAAGCAGACAGGCAGGCAGGCAGGCAGGCAAAGAGACAGGCAGGCAGACAGACAAGCAGGCAGACAAGCAGGCAGGCAGACAAACATCTATAAATGGATAGATCCTTGAAGGAAATTGAGACGTAATGCATCTAGCAGGGCATTACATGGTAACAAAGCAGTCCATTTCTTTCCATGTTGCCACACGCGTGGAACAGCACAGCAGCAGCATGTATTGAGGAGCAATGCTCAAGCCCTCACCGTGGTGTGAAGATGGAGTTGTGCAGGAAGTTTTCAAACACTTTGCGGTAGGAGGCGTCTGCTGCCTCAGCCTCCAGGTCCTCAGCAGACTTGGGACAGGGGCAGCAGGGACCCCCGTCACCCCCGTCTGGGTCTGCCTTGGTGGGCCGCGTGTCCTCCTCAACGTCGCCCAAGCCCGTGGCAGCGATCCGGATGGGGATCTTCAGCTCTGGTCCACAGGAGCACAGCAGGTGGTTATTTGAAGGACGTGTGTGAGAAAACACCCCACTGAAGGCTGACAGCAACCTAACATGGACTTCCTTTACTCAAACAGGCTGTGTACAGCGGTAGCTGTGCTGGTACATGTGTGTGTGTATGTGTGTGTGTGTGTGTGTGTAATGAGCAGTAGTTGTGCTGGTGTATGTGTGTGTACCTTTAGAGCAGTGGTTGTGCTGGTGCGTGTACCTTTAAAGCAGTAGTTGTGCTGGCGTGTGTGTACCTTTAGAGCAGTAGTTGTGCTGGCGTGTGTGTGTACCTTTAGAGCAGTAGTTGTGCTGGTGTGTGTGTGTGTACCTTTAGAGCAGTAGTTGTGCTGGTGTGTGTGTGTGCCTTTAGAGCAGTAGTTGTGCTGGTGTGTGTGTGCCTTTAGAGCAGTAGTTGTGCTCTGTGTGTGTGTGTGCCTTTAGAGCAGTAGTGTGTGTGTGTACCTTTAGAGCAGTAGTTGTGCTGGTGGGTGTGTGTACCTTTAGAGCAGTAGTTGTGCTGTGTGTGTGTGCCTTTAGAGCAGTAGTGTGTGTGTGTACCTTTAGAGCAGTAGTTGTGCTGGTGTGTGTGTACCTTTAGAGTAGTCGTTGTGCTGTGTGTGTACCTTTAGAGCAGTAGTTGTGCTGGTGTGTGTGTGCGCCTTTAGAGCAGTAGTTGTGCTGTGTGTGTGTGTGTGCACCTTTAGAGCAGTCGTGCTGGTGTGTGTGTACCTTTAGAGCAGTAGTTGTGCTGTGTGTGTACCTTTAGAGCAGTAGTTGTGCTGGTGTATGTCTACCTTTAGAGCAGTAGTTGTGCTGGTGTGTGTGTGTACCTTTAGAGCAGTAGTTGTGCTGGTACAGCTCTCTGTCCTCACTCTGTCTCTGCCAGCGCAGGAGGTAGTAGGTGTGATTCCCATTAGGAGAGACAGGAGGAGACCAACGAACCACCAAACTTGTGGAAGAGTTAGAGTACGTCCGCACGTCCTGAGGCATAGAGGGCGCTAGAGAGAGAGAGAAATCCATTATTAGACTAAATGTATATGAAATCATTTTAATATCCACACCAAAGGGCTGGACAAGAATATTCAACTATTTGGGTATTTCTTTGATGTGCAGCTATTCGAGTTTCAATTTCAGGATTTGAACATTTTTTTTGCTTTGCTAATTTTTGGTCAGTGTCTTCTCTGTAAAATGCTTTTTTAATCAACGTGTTCGATATCCCATTGGTTAAGCCTACACACTCAGTTTCAACTGGCTAGTCTGTAGGAAGAGAGATGGAGTCTACTTTCAACACTTTTGGAGAGCTCCTATTTGTCAATGGAGCTGCAATTGTGCAGCAGCTCTTCAGATTCCAAGCCACGCTAATGTGTGGGCTTAACTAGAGTATGACAGAATATATGAAAGATTACATATGCAGGCTAATATGAAATTAATGCAACAGCAGACCATGCATATAGAATGTATTAATCTAATAATGTGTTTTGGACTAAATATTTTACTGAAGTTGATTGTCTGAGACCTGCACTAGGGCTGGACAATAATTCAATAAAAATTACTATCGCGATATAAACTTTTCCGATAACGGTTTAAACTAGTTTCCGGTATTTTGATAAGCTATACATTTGTCACTGAATGACGGGCGCAGCAGTCAGCTTGCAGGGCTCTTACAGTGCGCAGCTCTGCTCAGTTGCGCATTGTTATGAAACTGGATACCTGTTCCAAACGTGGTTCCCACTTCCAACAGGGTGAGTGTGCGTAACTGTGTTTGTTACCATAACTAGACTCCATCCATGCGCGTTGAAAAGTGTGTTTAGCTGTTCAATTTGGGTCTCGGAGCTGAATACAAACACACTCCCATATTAGCTACCTCGTCATTACAGCTAGCTAAAGCTAACAGGCAAGACACTAGCAAAACTGGTGGAAAAAATGCCGGCGAACGATACATGCTCGTATGGTTAGAATGACGGACTCATATGGTTAGAGGTGGATGTGCGATCACGCCGCCAGCCAGCTTTAAAATTGCACTGCGTGGTTGTGCAATTACGGTAAAGACCTGTGTTTACCGTTCTCTCAAGTAAAGCTACATTTTATGCCATCACAATATTACGATCTCTATAGTACAGAAAAATTATACATCGTTTCATATGGATATTATTCTAAATAGGAAGTTATAAGAATATATCTGTATAGCCTAACTTTTATAGATATATTTCATTCAAAATTAGTTTTGCTCAAATTTCTATATTGTAGCCTAGTTATACTGGTTGTCCTTCTCTACATTGAATACCTCCACATTAAATATGGAGTTTTCACATGAATGGGGAAAAAGTGTGGAAAAAATACAATATGACCATGTCACAAGCAAATCTACTTCAGCAGATATTTTATAATAGGTCAAACCTGATAATGTAGGCCTAATAT
>JAODOY010004849.1:0-10720 GCA_025399855.1 Forbesichthys papilliferus
GTGTGTGTTCTACAGGGGGGTGGGGAATATGTACGTGTGCGTGTGCGTGTGTGTGTGTGTGTTCTACAGGAGAATGGAGAACATGCACGTGTGTGCAGTGCATGCATTTATTTTATCTCTGTGTGTGTGTGTGTGTGTGTGCGCATGTGTGCATGCACATGCAAGGGGTAGTTACTGTTTCTTAGTATGTGCGTAGCACACACAATGTGTGTGTGTATGTGTGAGCATGTTAAGGATAGAGTGTGCGTGTGTGTGTATGTGTGTGTGTGTGTGTGTGTGTATGTGTGAGCATGTTAAGGATAGAGTGTGCGTGTATGTGTGTGTGTGTGTGTGGAGGAATAACTGCTTGATAGCTCGCACACAACACATGAGCAGGGCAAGACGAAGAGTAGCAGTGGCTTCTCTTCTTCTGCTGTGTCGCTCAGAATGTTGTCAAATTCTCCTCACGTGGACACAAAGAGAGGGGGTGCCATGACCCCAGAATCTCACCTACGCAGATATAAACACACACACACACACGCACACTGCTTCTGCTCTGTTAATAATGAATAGACTTGGGTCTGAGCGGCGATCAAAGGAACACAGGTTTCATTTGATGTGGACTGATAACGAAGACAGCCCCTTTAAAGAGCGACGCCACTGCAACACCACGGGCTTTGTTTACCTGCTGATTTATAAGCTCCACTGCAATGGATGTATCTACCTATCCCAGACATACATCACTCTGAAACACTGCCCATCTCTCTCTCCTCTTCGTTTCTGCTGTGATTCATCTATTTTTAGAAACAGACACCACATCTCTCTCTCTCTCTCCTTCCACTATTTTGCTTACTCACTCCCTCTCTCCAGGATGACTCATCACTCCCTGTATATACGCTCCTCTGTCTAAAGTCTCAAACCCGTTGTGACAGTAAAGATGGGGCCCTCATTAAATGCACACACACACGCACACACACACACACACACACACCACAAACACAAGCGCACAGACTGATGTACACACAAATGCCAACAGTTCCCTCGCCGACTGTTATCTGCCTGCTAAAATATCACCGCGACGACCGAGCAGGTTAATTTACTGCCTCCATTTCTTGCTCCCATCTGCTGAGGAGGCACTGAGGAGTGTGTGTGTGGTTTGCCTGCATGAAGATGGAGGGTTGGGTTTCTTCTAAATGTTATCAGAGCACGTGTTGTTAGTTGTGTGCAGGTTTGTGTGTATCTTGTATGTGTTTGTGAGTGGACAGGCAGGCCTACAGGTTTACCTAATTGTTTGTTGACACTGTATAAAGCGACTATATAAGAGCGACCGTTTCCTCTAATAACACTAAGCATGGCTCAGGCAGAGGAGGAATTTCAAAGGGCAACCATACTGTAGGGTTCAGGTTAGCGGCCAGTTTAACCCAGGATTTCCAACGGTGTCAGTCTGGGCCATGCGGGCCAAAGGGAGGGGGTGCATCCCTAGCTGACTAAAGTGGTGCCAAGACAGAGGGCAGCATTTTCTGGGCCAGTGTTGTGTGTAAGGCAAGACCATGCCGATACAGGTGGAACGCAGGAGCGCAGAATCTGCTTGCTGATTTGGCCGCCAAGCTATAAATAATTATCTTTTGGCTCCTGTTATCGAGAAGATTGTGAGTGACTAGCATACTGTGTGGTTGTCTTATATGCTAGCTGGCAGAATATCATATTTGATTGAATTGTTTCAATCTAAATTCACAAATGTTATCACTTGATAATTTCTTATTTCCTTTAGGTATCTTTAAGAAATATGGTAAGTGAAATGTGTGTTCCCTATTGCGAACACAAAACTCATTTGAGATAATAAGGTTGACAAACCTACAGTATTTCCTGGACAATTAGCAAACCATTTGGGTCAGATCCTGGATATGAACCAACGCATAATCTAACTGAAAACCAGCTAGAAGCCTCCTGCTTCCTTTCCCTCTGCCTACCGTTTCTGGCACACACACACACACACACACACACACACACACACTCACGCCTACACTCACACACACACACACACGCCTACACTCACACAGGTAGGTAATTCCCACTTGACCACTTGAGTGATGTTCAGCTATAGCTGTTGGCCAATCAGACACAACAAAGTGATCCTTGAAAAACTAGCAGACAATGCTGCATCTCTCTCTATCTCTCGTTACATGTATAGTGCTCTACGGCACTAACAATGTTAATGTTCCCAGCCAGTCTCTGCTACCTGCAGACTGCAGTTTCACAGTAAGATCAACATATATTTTTCTTCCCGGCAGTGCAGCAACATAATTTGAGACATTAGAACATCGGGTATGAAAATATATTAAAAAAACAAAATACATGTGGTGATCCCCTTTAATTAGCAATTCAATGTTGAGAGACAGACACCAACTTATGATGTTGAGAAATTACTTCTTGTCACAGTCCAAAAACAAAAATAAATAAGTACATAATGCATTTATATATATCTGTGCTGGAAGCGTAAAGTATGTTTATCCTGAATCGTACCCTATCATCAACCTCTCTTAGACGTGCCAAAGAAATCCTCATCAGAATTTTCTTTTCATGAGCTCAGGGGCTCAGAGCTGCAATTTCATATATTAGTTATGATTGTGCATATGATTGTGGATTTACAGTTTTGTTCCATAAAAAGATATCTACCATTAAAATGCTGAAAAACATTTGATAGATTTCAATGGTTAGTTTTTAAAAGGAAAGAAAGAAAGATGGAAATATTCATAACGTGTCCTGTGCAGTAACTTAAAGGTGGAGTCGGTGATACTGAAGAAAGCTTGTTGATATTTAAACTCCATCAAAACAAAAGCACCTCTCTCTTCAATGCAATAGCGTGCTCCCTAAGAATTGGACAACATTGCCAAAGCTAGGATTGTGTTGTGTGGTGCGGTCTCCACCACTTTGCTTGTGTTCCCAATTAGAGAGCCAGTCTGTGTATAAACACCAGGTGAGTTTTCAGCGCACACACAGAATGGAAAGGTCATGAATTTAAAAAACGCCTTCAAGGATCACCACACTGATCTGATTCAGTGAGCATCGTTTGACCTAATCACTCACTATAAGATACATTACATACAGTAGGAGCGTCAACTGTTTCATTCAGCTGTTATTAATAATAATAATAATAATAATAACAATAATAATAATAATAATAATAAACAACTATTTGTATAGCACTCAAAGTGTTTACAGATGGGTAATACATGCACAAGCATGCTTCCCTGGAAGAAAATACAGAAATTAACAAAATAAAGAATATTAAATGATTAATAGAATAAACATAAAAATAAGATATACATAAAAAATACTGTTGTCCTCTTTTTAAAAAAAACTGACAAACTACATATTATTTCAAAATGGCGAGGGCTTGTGTTTTGGTTGAATGCTGCATGTGGTCTGATAAAAATAATGCAAGTATGGGATGTCATACCCATAGTCACACAGTACAAAATATTCTGAAGCGTAAAAATTCTTCTACTGAACGCACCGCAACCCGTATGTAGTCTACTGCATCGACGAGTCATGCCATGCAATGAAAGAAGGAAAAGAAAAACACTCTAAACGTGAGCTTCCAGAGTAGCCTAGCTAGCAACTCACATTCAGGGTTGTAATGTAGCGTCACCCTAGGCTCTAGGCTTACCCAGAAGCAGCAATAATGGTTGCCCTGCTGGCTAACATTCAATTCAACAGACGTTCCTTCTGCTGACCATGTATGCTGGATTTTGGTGAAAGATCTGCTTCAATTCTTACCAGCAGCTGTAATTAACGCTGAACAAGTAGGCTAACAAACAGCCGCTATGTAGGGTTAGAGAAGGCAGACTGAACACCGGGTTACAAAACAGGGAGGAGTGTTGGTCGAACATTCACATGGCTACTGTATCAACAATAAAGTGAGGAAGGATAAATTGTGTAAACATTTTATATTTCATGAATTTCATATCAGAATGAGTCGGCACACATTTCAGATTAAAAATGATGGTAATAAAAGTGATATTTGGTACTAAATTGTAGTGATTATAAATACTCACAAATATACAGACTAAAACACCATAACGGGTTCCAAATATACACCCATATGTAATTGAGCAACATTCGCCATACTCAACAAACGTCTTTGAACGTAGTTAAGGACATTGCCAACGTTTTGGAGGAAACCTGTTCAGCACAATACTTAATTCAGAATGCTTGTCCACTGAACGTACCCCTTGCGTGTGTTGTGATGTGACCTGTTCTATGGGGAGGAAGGCAACAACCACCATAGGCCTGATAAAGACACATCTCACATGTTGTGGGCTTGTGTGTGTGCATGCGTGTAGGCCCGGCACGTGTGGCCATAAGGACAGTCCTTTTCAAAAGGCTTTACATACTGTATGAACATGGTACTAGTACACATTATTTGTGTGTTTTTTTTGTGTACACAAACTACAGCATCCCATCTCACCATTCTCCTAAACAATAAAAGTTAAAGATCAATCAATACTGTTCCAAAAAGTTGCAAGTTTGATCAAGGTAGCCTATATGCTATGTGTACATGTCCAACTTTAACTCCGCAGGTCCAACAAGTTCTCCCTGACGGTCTCGGCTGCTGCCCCGGGTCATTCTCTTCAGCTTTGCTGTTTATTCGAGGGAACCAACCTGTGGTTTGTACACCCTGTCTCCTCCTCTGTTGTCTGTAGTGCCCCACACTTCCACCTCTGAACATCTCACCGCTGTTGAGTTGTGTGCGCTGCGCTGTTGTTGCCAGGCAACCACTTTGGCGAGTTCAGTCATGTTGGGAGGATGGGGTGGGGGGTTGTACAGAGCGTGTAGCTAAGTGAAGGCTGTAGCCTCTGTTCCGTGTGCTAGCTGCGGGGAGCAAACGCGCCTACTGTCAGCGCCTCCCGTGTGGACCCCCACAAGAGCTGCTCAGGGGGTGTACGTGAGGCAGCCTCTGCCCTGCTAATTCAGGGCTTCTGGGGCTAAGTGGGTGATGATGGGAGGGTAGGGTGGTTTCAGAGGAAGTTGCTGGGAAAAGCAGCGAGAAGTGTGACGGGAGAGGGGAGGAGGATGAGGCAGAGAGACTCGTGGATGGTTTGGACAGTGGCTCAGTGCTTCAGTCCTGCCATACTGTCGAAATAGGTTGTCGGTGGGCTGTATGAGTGTTAGTACAGGCGTGTCCAGAGTGACACGCCTGTACTAACCCTCATACAGCCCTTCCAGGGAATACCCGATGTCGTGTGCACGTACGTGCGTTTCATCCACCTAATGGTTTTCGGTGGAATCCGAGCACAGAGATAATGTACAACTTAACTTTAAGTGGTCTGGAATGTTATGACTGAATGCTAATTCTGCTATGGTGTTGTTAGATCTAGCACACTATTCTGTAATTCATAATTAGGCCAAGAAATGTTTTTTGGTTAATGGTGTTTATATCAAACGTACTTAAAGGTCTCAGAGAAAGTGTGTAGATTAATATTGATATATAGTGTCTGTGTTTTTATGTAATTTATAATTGATTGAGATTTTTTTATTCAACAAATTGTAGATCTGTTGAACACAAACCATGTTGTAGACAGCAACACTATAGGCAGTTGTCAAGTTACACAATTATCCTCTTATTCCTCTTTTACCTAACACAAATGCTTTTGTATACAACATGAATGGTGTTTGAATAATGATTAACTATTTAACCAATTAATGTTCTTTGTGCAAGTTTGTCTTATTTTATTTGTCTGCATGATACGTGGTTAGTGGTTTACATTGCATGGTCTTCTGTGGTCAAGTTCCAGCTGCAGTTCCACTTTTCAAACACCAAAGGGATCGAGAGAGTCACGTAGCCTTCACGGAGACAAAACAAGAAAATATATGGTTTGATAAAACCAATGTAGGGTGAAATAGAATGATGGTAGGAGAGGAAGAAGATAGAGAGGGTCAAAATAGACAGGTGGAGGAAGGCAGGAATGTACTGGGTGATGGAATGCATGCCAGAATAATAGGAATTGAACGAAGAAAGGAGCACAATGGTAGTAGTTTGCATGGCCAGGTGGAATACATTTTAGTGAGCGCCAGACAGATGGGGTAAGCTGGTGTAACATTGACATGCATGGCCACATGTTAACATCAACCTTGGCAAACAGCCAATTAAACAGACGACCACCTGTAGCTGGGAGACATAAACCACATTCCTATTCAACGCTGCATGCATATTTCATGTAGCTATGTATGTCGTGTGGCATTACAATGTCTAGCAGTCAACGGCTCTGCTTACACTTTTTGTTCATTGGCAAAGAAATATATGTTTTTATTATCATACATGCAGTAGCCTATGTGTACATTATGATATTATTTATGCAGGGAAAAAAGGTGTCATCACGTTTCTATACCTTAGAAACACTGACAGAGTCAAAATACATATTAGTGTAGTTTGCAAGTTGCTAGCAGAAAGCCCAAGGCAAGCCCCATCTCACATGCAGAAAAACAGACAAGGTTCCAAATAAAGATCAATATCTGTTCAGTGTTGACTAAACATCAGTCTGATGACATGCTGGGAAACTATTGCAGTGGCTGGAAGTAGCAGCTAGCTGTGGGGTTTGGTGTTTATTGTATTACTGTACATTACCTCAATGCAACTATTAACAGCTTATACGTGTGTTTTTGAAGGCCTATTATGTCCAAATCTTAAGATGCTTACTTGATTCTTTATTTGAAAAGATTCAGCTTAAATAAATAGTGTTTGCTCTAGCTTTGCACAAGGTGTCGCAATGCATTTCCATTTCAGTGCAAAATAATATTAGTCTAACCCCGGGATTCCTCCGGGCACGTGTGCGCAGCGTTCCGGCTCCGACGCGGGTTTGTTCCGTCAACTTCCACCGGGAGCATTTCAAAAGCGTAGCGCTGCGAGGCAGTTGTATTGGAGAGATCAACAAAAACGACTTTCCCTGTCCGACATTGACTTACTTTCAGTCACTCCCAAAATTAAATTCACACCATTGACCTTTCTGGAAATGTTCTTATTAAACGGATTTGTGGTGTCATAAAACTCATGTTGAATACGATCAAGAGTCTGCATACTTTGTTTTGCACACAATTTCAATTGTATTTTGTATTTGAGCAGCGCGCTTTGGCCGCGGCATCCGTCAAAAACAGGCACAGCGCTGATCAACCCTGATCTTTAGCGAAGCAGAGCAGAGAGCCACTTCTGGGACGCTTCCAACACGCCCCACGTCACGGAAGTGAAAGCATTGACTAGAGTGGCCAAGATCAGCTCCGGAGGCCGCGTCAGAGCCGGAACGCGTTGCACACGCTCCACACACGCACCCAGTGGAATTCCGTGGTGAGTCTATTATGGTAAAGTGGTGACAATTTCATCAGGCATTGATATGGTTCGACAGTTAGGGTCTTTCTGCACAAGACAAGCAAATCGTTTGCACAAGTGAGTTTAAGACACACACCTTCACAAAAAGTAAGAACTACAGTGGAGCAATATGCTTGCCAATATGGCTAGCCAGAATACAATGTAACCTTTGATGTTGCAACACTAGACTAGTCAGCTATACAGTACAATGCCTTGTTTGTGTTTTTACCATGTATTTCATCACATACTATACTTGTTCCTACATCATAGCATGCTTGTGATGTGTCTGTATCAAAGTAATGCTCTCTATGTTGATAAACCCCAGCTTTCACACCCAATATGACTTGATTTTGATATAGATTTGATATATATGTGTTTCCCCTTTAACGCCTTATTATGACACTGTGTTAGGGCTTTGCATGCCCGTTAGTGTGAACAGCTGAAGCCAATTATACAGAAGCCCTTAATGTGTGTCTTGCCATCACTGTACCCATTAAAGTGAGGCTGGCTGTAAAATAGACTGACAGTATTAAGAGGCTTCAGCTGATGGCAATCCTTGCACCAGGTGTGTGCCTGGCCCCCATGCTGTGGTTTATGTGCATACGTGCATGCACATTCTGTGTGTGGAGCTGTTGCCGCCTTTGTGTCTGCAAACATTTCGACGTCTATTCTACACCATGCCCATACATACAGTACAAACATGTACCAATGAGAAGCCCCATAGAAAATGTCAACTAATTACTAGTATTTGCCTTTTTTTAAATGAGCACTGTCCTTCAATGCGGCAGGATGATTTTAAAGAAGCAAACAAACAAATAGATCAAATAAAATAATATAATAGAGTGAAATGTGCACACACAGCAGCTTTAAACCAATCATGAATAAATCCTCTAAGTTCCTACACAACACACTGCCTCTGTGTCTTCTGTAAAGCTGTAATCAACAGACGAAGGATTAACACAACGCTTTTGTAGGGGATAGGACAGCTCTAGTGTGTGTGTGCGTGCGCCTGCACTTGGAGTAGCACTGTATTTGGGTGAGTTGGCACAAGTTCATGTAAGTATTTTGTCGAAATCCCATTATTGGATGCAGCAGATTATCCCTTTTAGTTCAGAAGCACTAAGTGACCAGTGATTACAGAGATGCACTTATCAATTAAATACATTTCTTCTTTGGAAATAAATACTCCAAATAATACCAGAGACATTATTACCGGTCTGCTCTCTTCTCATAGCTTCTGGGCAAGACAGTGTCATATTAAATACAGTAGCACATTTCATAGTCAGTGGCAATGCAAAGAGCTTTACAACTAAGAACAGAAAGGAACATAAAAATCAAATAGAACATTTGAACAGAAAATAAAATAAATGTGTATTGTAAAAGTTCAGCAAATTGTATTACCCAAGTAATCACTTAACTAAAGCTCTTTGAAAGACATTTAAATCTAGATTTAAAGGTTCATTTTTTTTGGGCTCTCTAATGATAACCAGTGAGTCGCTTCAAAATATGTACAATTTCCTAGATACTGTATTTACCATATAATGATTTATAGATGAGTCATGATGCTATATAATCAATTACCCAGAAGCCAGTGTAGTTTTTAGAATAGGTGTGATGTGGTCTGTTCTTTGGTTCTTGTAAAAACGTATGTGCATTTTAAATACTGTAGCAGTTTAATGGTCATGTTGGAAAGTGTTGCCTATAGAAAGTGTTGAAATATGCACTGTGCTTAAGATTACTGTACTATCTAGATGATGTATGTGCTTCAGTGACTGCTGTCTGTCAAATGCGCCAGACAATCTTATGAATATCTAGCTACTGCTGGCATGAAAACAAAGTAAGCATTCCTCTTGTTTACTGTGAAAATGGTCCAATTTAAGGCTTGTTCACACCCTCACACTGACATTTTACTCTGCGTAAATAACTGAGCGGAACCGGAATAATGTTGTATTTGACATCTGCATCATGTATGCTATGATTGGAGAGACACTCTAACAGTAGCTTAGTGTTATTCTGAGATACAAACAGTGTGAAACTAAATTCATGGTTTTCCTGCCAGCAACGGCAGCATATTTGCTTTCTTTTTCTACACTGCATTTTCATGCATCCATGAGTGTGTGTGTGTGTGTGTGTGTGTGTGTGTGGCCAAAAACCAATAGTTAGAATGAAGTGTTCACTTCAGTATGCTATGCCTTGTCTACAATGCAACACTGGTCTAACTTTTCAAAAGTATAAATCAACCGTGTCACATGATGTATGGGCTACACTAACATGTAAGGTTCGCTCTTCGCTATTAACTTATCACATTGTTACGTATGATTTATTCAGGCTGCAGTTTCCTACGTATTGCCACAGCAGTGGATTCACGTTTATAGAGTTTAACGGGGAATGTTTTATAGTTCACTAACTGTGCAGACTGCATCAGTATATAGCTGAACGCTACCACTGCTATCATTCAGATGAAAATACTGCATTATAAAATATTAGTTGGGTAATGGTAATGACTTTAAAGACAAACCCTGGGGCGAGCGAATCATCTGCATACCTAAATGAATAAGTATGAAAGATGGGAAATGTATTTTTTCTTGCATGTTCCACGCTGATTTTAATATTCTGTTAAGGCAGGTGGAGATGTGTGTTTCTGCAGGGCAGACGCATTCCTGCTCGACAGTCACATATGTCAGTGTAGCCGTTTCCAAGGATACCCGGCAAACCATTGTTGAACTCAGCATGCAAGCTGTCTTCCGTTGATTAGTTTGTCTTGTCTGTGAATGTGTGCTTTCAAACTTCAACTGTTTACATATCATTGTGTAGTGCATACAGTACGGACTTTCATAAAAAATGAACATTTCATGAGATTTGTTTGTATGTAAATCCGATGAAAAGCTTGGTACATAAAACATTGTAGGCTGTTGATGAGTTGCATTGTATGTGTGGGCAATAGAACTAGGTACAATGTAACCTATAATATAGTCTGAGACTTTAAGACGAAACTGTACAATATGACTGGCGATATCATGTTATCTGCTGGCTAGTCTCGCAGTCCGAGACAGAGCTGGCTAAGTGCATCAATACTACGTCTACTTGACAGGAAAGTTATTTTGATTGACAAGCATGACGACCATAACTTATTGACCAAGTTGGACTTTAAAGTGTAACTGCACCCAAGCTCTGAGCCTGACTCCACCCACTGCAACTTTGAAAAATGCGTCAAGGAGATGAGTGAGGCGAGGGGCTGAGAGGGGGACCAACATTAACATTAACGTTAACATTTTAATTTGATGACGTATGGGTGTACCAAGTGAGGAACTCGGAGTAGAGCCGCTACTCCTTTGCGTCGAAAGGAGCCAGTTGAGGTGGTACGGGCATCTGGTAAGG
>JAODOY010004850.1:0-32551 GCA_025399855.1 Forbesichthys papilliferus
GCAGGTATATAGTATAATAATGTACACAAGCAGGTATACAGTGTAATAATGTAGCAGGTATATAGTATAATAATGTAGCAGGTATATAGTATAATAATGTACACAAGCAGGTATATAGTGTAATAATGTAGCAGGTATATAGTGTAATAATGTAGCAGGTACAGTGTAATAATATGCTATGTGTTGCATCCTAGCTGTCCTTACAGTGCATTTCTCATGCAAACAGAGGAGCCGCACACGCATACAACCCCCCCCCCCCCCCCCTTCCTCCCCCATCCTTCCCTCCCACCCCTGGTCAATATCGGCTCCTCTAAACGGTGAGCAATGGCCCCGGCTGCGGCAAAGGCGCGGTGCAGGCAGATTGATCGCATGCACACCGGCTGGAGATTAAATGGATCTCCTTGCCTGCAAGCTGCAGCGGTGGGGAGAGCCTGGTCTCCTGGCCCTCTGTTTGCATCTGTCGCACAGCCACAGCTGAGGCCTCCTGCCCCCTCCCGGTATAATGATACATTGATTTTCATATAGGCCAGAAAGATATTGGATTGCTTTCATTCGCCTAGTGGTTTTGCTTAGCATTCAAAGTAAGTGAGGAACAATTGATTATGTTGTAATATCTGTCAAACAGCAGAGCGCCTGGGAAATGCAGTATTCCCAGAAGATGCAATCCCCCTTTCCCCCCCCACCCGGCCACCCCTCATCCCGTGTCTGGGCAGAGAGCGGAGCAGGGGGTGCGGTGTTCCTTCAGAGACAGACATTTGATAACTGGGTACACTAGAATGCTCTCCATAGCCAGGTGGTGGCTTGAAGATATGATGTTGCTTGCTTCATGTGTGTGTGTGTGTGTTTGAGAGAGAGAGAGAAGGAGGGAGACGGAGAGAGCGATGGAGACGGAGAGAGACAGGGAGACAGAGGGAGACAGAGAGAGAGATGGAGAGTGAGAGTGTGCACAAACTTCCCTAAAGAAGCCAGGTGTCAGTAAGTGGTGCTGATGAGTATTTAAACCTCTATAATGTCTTCCTCTTAAAAAGCAGCGACCTGGGATATTAAAGCTTTCGGTGAATGTTAGCACAGGGAAATTAACATCTGAAAAATTGTGTGTGTGTGTGCTTGCTGCCATCCAATGGTTGTACAATCAATAGTGCAAATGTTATTATTCACTTTGGCATTCAGAGTAATGACATGCATTGTTTGTGTGTGTTTTTGTGTGCGCGCGTGCATGCTGGTCTCCACTGATTATGAGGCAATTATAGTTGGGCCACATACATGTTTGTGGTGCAATTACAATTTAATATTTATCATAGATAGTAGGTGGGCTTAAGTCTGCTTCGGTGAAAGATTGCCAGGTACTGTAAATTAATTAAACGTCGGTTAAAGTGCCATTTGATGCTTTTATAGACACCAGGGCAATTTAGTCCAAATTAAATGGCTGTGATATGGCAGTGGAGGATGCACTCAGCCTGTACACTAAATGCGCGCTGTGATGTCTCTTTCCCCTGGGGCCAGTAATGTCTGACACACGTTAGTCTTGCAGAGCCAGACTTTACTTACGTAAAACCTGGGACACAGCGCTGGCTAACTGCGTCACGAGCCGCCTACTTGACTGGAGAGGTATTTTGTTTTACATGCACAACGACCAGCCAAGTAACTCAATGACAAAGTCGGACGTTAAACATAGAGGAATTTCTTTACAAACTTAGCCAGCTGTTTTCAGGTATTGTTCCTAACAGAACAATACCTTAAGCTAGAACTTCACCGGAGCAATTTTCGCTCGTGCGTGCGTTGATAAGCGACTGCTTATCAACAGAAATCGGCAGGTCGCTGGTTGACTCTTTGGTGTAGCCGCTGGACCGACCGCTCCTATCAACCGAAACCTGACGCTCTATCAACATTTTCTAGCGATACAAATTTTGAATCTGCAGAGAGAGGTGAAGGAAATCACTTTGCAGAGTAATATATACAAATATTTAAATATAAATATAAAAAACACAAAAACCTAATAACAGTGAGAACATTTTCAGCAGCCCCAAAACAAGTAAACTGTTTACAGTTTGCATTTAAACATGATACCAAATGGATGGATATGTGTCGTGTTGCTTGCATGTTTATGTTTCCTGTGACTCCTTTGTCCTTTGGATTAGTAATTGTAATATATTTACCGTTTTGGAAAAAGTAATTAGTTACACTACTAGGGCTTGAGGGACTGCATGTCCGCATTTGATTTTTGGAAGAAGCTGGGGGAGGACTTTTGCCTACGTCAGCCTCCACACCAAAAATACATTAATGGCACACCCACTTAATTAAAGGTTTAGTCAGCTATTGCAAGCTAAATGTAAGCTAACTTCAAATTCAACAAATATCTCCTTGCATTTTGCTAGTTTACCATTCTCTATCCGTTTTAAAAACATACAGTAATGGGATACTATGCAGCCCTGGCTCTGTAAAATAGCAACATAAACAAAGTGTCAAACACCGCTTGTATTAACAAAGCCGCAGCACTACACTTTGCTTCACAATGCATTTCGACACGTGAAGCACTGCCACGGAGGACTGCGGAGCGATACTGTTTTGATTTGAACTCAAAGTTAGCAAGAATGACTGACCCTGCCTTTAAGAGACTGGCAGCATTCCATTTTTGCCTCCACTAAAATGCATCTCAAAGGCTCCATGTAAGGAAACAAACATGAATGATTGAATACAGTATTCCAGTATCTTAGACGGTTTTCTTCATGCCAGTGATTCTGACTGTCACTGATTACAGATGCCTTAGGAAGGTGGCCTGGCAGGTAGACCTCAGGCTACCAAACTACAAAGACCAGCCGCCTAGATCCATCCCTGGGGCTTTAAAACAACAATTACCCACAACCCCTCACCCGTCTGAATCTGTCAGATTGATGCATGATCACTCACTGCAGTCAGATCTTCATGCACAGAACTAGAGGCATGCATATGACGTGCCTTTAGTTCTTGACACAGACACACACAATAGAATATGCACACAAACCTATACAATATGCACACAAACCTATACACACCTGCAAAATACCACACAAACAGAACACACACATGCACACATTGTTAGTGTGTATATAGCATCCCTCATTAAACAGAAACTTACAGAAAGTGCACTGCATGCTGGGAATGTGGGGGTGGAATCTGAGAACATCTCCAAATGCTAATGAGAGGAGACCGTGCTCCAACAGACTGCTTTGTCGTTGTGTGTGTGCGCGTGTTTACGCGTGCGTGTGTGCTCATGTGCTTGTGTGCGTGCGTGCGTGCGTGTGTGTGTGTGTGCGTGTGTGTGCGTGTGTTCGTGCAAAAGTAGGGTGAATATGAAGCAGTTATTTTTACATATGATTATTAGCCCAGTACAACCCCATCACCCTGACAACTCCATCCCTCTCGTTCCCAAGCGCTTATCACCATAACAACTAATCTCCACAAAAAGTGCTCTTCTGTCGCTCTCCACCTCTCTCTCTCTCTCTCTCTCTCTCTCTCTCTCTCCTTCTTTCTCTCTATGCCTACATCTCCCTCTTCTACTGCTGTTTACGAATGTGTTAGCTGTGTGCTGTATAGTAAGTACTGTATGTGTGCTCTGTGTCTGTCTACACTGTCGATCCATCCATCTCTCTCTGTCTGTCTGTCTGTCTATAGTTAGAGCCCAGCGCTTTTCCCTATGTGTTTAGAGTTCTTGTGTCTCCTTCACTGCACGTGGACGATTCATGTGTCTTAACAATAACCTTTCCACAGCTCCACGCTGGCCAGTATGCCACCAACTATGAGCAGGGATCAATAGCAGAGCCACCAGTAAGGGCCGACCTATTGAAAGTCATTCTGGAGAGCGCTTGTTAACTTTGAGCTCAAAACAAACTCACTCAGAAGCTCCGCTCCACACATTGAAACGCATTGCGAAGCAAAGGGCTTTTTTGTGGTTGTGAGCGGTGTTCACCACAATGTTCCTATTTATTAGTGAAAAACGAGGAGATATATGGGGAATTTGACAAAAACCTTTAACAACACCTGCCATCTTTTGACCGAGTTAAGTTGGTTTAGTCATAAATGAGGACCCTACGGTTTTGTCCTGTACGTTTTTGTGTGATTTCCTCTGTGTTCATCTGTGTTTATCTGCGTTTGACACTGTGACCTGATTGTGTTATTGACTGCAAGCTGGGCCTGACAGCTTGATTGGCCCGCTCCCTGTGCCGGATTAACTTGCCAACCTGACAGGCTTTTACAATCACAGTTCAAGCCAATGGTCCGTTTGGCTGAGTAGCTCTGGATGGACTTAATAGCCTGATTGGCTAATAGTGAGTTAGCCCAAGGTTGGACGGCCTAGCAAGGACATACTGTTCCTCGATGATAACGCTATGACATACAGTTACTGACGTCACTGTAGCATTTCCTATAGCCTATACGTACTCATGTCTACTCTAGCTGCGTCCACATGGATGGACCCTATTATTCAGATTGTAATCGGGTTAAAAGCCCAGCCTGAGAGAAAATGCTCCAAATGAACACCTGAATTTGAAAAGAAAGGCCCAAACCAATTCATATTTCATTCCGTAGCAGAGGAGTATTCCGTTCCATAACCCGAGTGGAAGAATAATAGGGCTGTCCCGAATACCATTTTACAGGTTTCGAATACTTGATGGTGTTTCCGAACGAATATTCGAATACTCTCTCTCAAAAACACCAAACAAAACACTCAACTATAATTAAGAAGTATA
This sequence comes from Forbesichthys papilliferus, assembly GCA_025399855.1. NCBI lineage: Eukaryota > Metazoa > Chordata > Actinopteri > Percopsiformes > Amblyopsidae > Forbesichthys > Forbesichthys papilliferus. The sequence continues at coordinate 4,725 of JAODOY010004850.1, forward strand.
ACAGAAATGTAAATCGAATACATACCCAAAGAACGAATATCCGAATAATTGAATATTTGGGGATAGCCCTAAAGAATAATTCTTCATAAACGGTGAAACCCGGTTACTTCCTTGGTGCACTCGTCTGCGCATGCCTCATCTTCTGCTACTGTTGTCGTGTGTGTGATGCCGGCAGGCTATTCTGCACACTCGCTGTAACCTACAAAGTCTGAACAAGACAATTGCGACACGCGCAAATGAAGTGAATGGGAGCTAGTAAGTACGGTGTCTTCGTCTGGAACCGTAGCATAAATCTCTCCACTGTCACACAAATAGCCTCACTCTCCCGACCGTGCCTACAACTAGATGTTAGCCGGTTTGAGTCTCTTTGCCAGCGGGATACGTTACGTTACCGAGCCATAATGTGTGCTGATTTAACATCTATTCCGATTAATTACGACGCAACATGTAAACACCCGACCCGATTAGATGACATTCCATGCAAACAGGTAACCTGAAATCTGGGAAGATTCCATTCGGAAATGCAAAAAAGTAAACCCAGCTACTGTCTACCGTCAGCTACCGTCATTGTTTTTTTAACCACTGCTGGAAAGATCTCATTATCCTCCTCTTCATGCATGCCTTCAGCGTTTCATCAGCAATACAAGGTCACCTCTGAACACCTCTCCACGCACTCCCTGGCGCTCTCTCTCTCTCTCTCTCGCCTCAATCATGGAGAGGGGTAGGGAAGGAGCCCCCCTCCCCGTCTTATGTAACCCCACCAAACCCATTTACACATGTTGCTGGATTGGTGTGCATAAACAGCTGTGTGTGTGTGTGTGTGTGTGTGTGTCAGACGGTGGGAATATCGATAAAATCGGAGCTCTCAAAATGTCACGTTTACCCTCCTAATGGACGGATACATTTAGCCCACGTCAGGCCAGGGAAAAAGAAAAGCCTGATCGACATCTCCCAAGATTATGGTGGTGGCGTGTGGGAGGGAATACAAAGTGTTTAGCTCACTGAAACGACAGTTTAAAGGAGATGTTTAGATTAATACAGGCTTAATGTAACCAGTAGGTCTTTGTACTGGTCCCCAAACAAACACTTCAGTGGACCGTGCGTGTGTGTGTGTGTGTATGTGTGTGATCGTGTTTGCGTGTGTGTGTGTGTGTTTGTTGCTGTAGCCCTCTTTTTATGTGTGAAATGCCCCCCCCCCCCTCTCTCTCTCTCTCTCTCTCTCTCTCTCTCTCTCTCTCTCTGTTTTTTCCACTGTCTGTCTCTGTCTGTGTCTCTGCCTTCATTAAGAGGTTGTCCTAAGCTTCCCAGCTTAACGCTATTTACATTTCCCATTATTCTGCCGTTACCGCGAAGAAGCAGCATGAAATCCAGCAGTGTTTAGGACATTAGACAAGCTTCATTCTCACAGCAAATGGATTTACATAAATAAGGAGGTTGATATGCTGCAAAGCAGAGACAAAGGCAGGGGAGGAAAAAAATGCCGTTAACGGTATGCATGAAAGGAAGGGGAGAGAGGGGCTCAAATCTGGATGCAGGACACAGAGAGAGAGGGGGGGGGGGTTATATTAGCTAATAGCTACTAGTATGGGATGAATATGAACCATCTAGCCTTCTCGGCAAACAAGAGCGTCGGGAAGGAATGACGGAAAAACTCATTGAGGACTTTTAGAAAACGCGTAATATGCCATAAATAAATTTGAAAAAACGCAATCTGTGTGCTTATAGTGTGTGGGGAGTGTCTGGTCTGAATGTTATGGTGGTACCGTAGGGTTAGCGGCACAGTGTCTGTCAGCGGTTAGCTTACAGCAGAGCCTCTCTACCTTTCTGAAGAAAAACAAAAAAGGCAAATAAAGCTTATTTTAAAATCATCTTATTGGAACCCACAATCCCCTGGGGCATGATGTGGGATATTCTACTGTATAACAGTTATGTTACTGTACATTGATGTTATTTGGGCCAAGGACTTGGCTGGTAGAGGCACTACACAGGCCTCCCTATCACGGTATAAAATGTTTAGTTGCCGGGCCAACAACAATGTGTAGGGTGGCCTACCACCAACTAAGCCATTAAAATAATTATTGACACAGTTATATAAATATATTTTTAGCACAGGTTGTATTTACATTAATTTATATTTTCTGACATTATAATTATTGAAAGAAAAAAGTTTAGGATCAATATATTTGGGAGGACCTCTGCAGACCCAAGACCCAAGAAGTTCAAGACCTCTCGTCTAAATTGTTGGACAGACTATTTTTTAATTTTGTATTATTGCTTTGTTATGCTTTGGAAACATTTTCTTTTAACTGTCATGCCAAAAAGCAAATTGAATTGAGAAAGAGAGAGAGAGAGAGAGAGAGAGAGAGAGAGAGAGAGAGAGAGAATTAAATGATTGTGATGTGTCTGCTGCTTGCACAAAGTGGGCTCTAAGGGACACAGAGGTGCTCTGATCCACTGTACACGATCAATACACCACTGGGTTCCCTCATTACTGCATCACACCACATTGGGTTTGCCCTATAGGTCTGAGGGGGGGTGTACACTACTGTGTGCACGTGTGCGCGTGCGTGCATGTGTGTTTGATGCCTCTGTCTCTCATGTCATTTTGGATGTTTACGTATCCTCTCTTAAGGTGAATCACCGTGTCATATAACCTGGATGTATTGTATTTATAGAATATACTGCGGCCTGGTAATCTTATTTTGATCTCGGTAAATTTCCCAGGGGGCTTTGCACATATTGACTGGGCGAATGTTGATGTTTATTTGACTGTAAGTCTTCTCTTAGGATTGAATGGGAGGCTTACTTATTCAAGTGTCTCTGCTTGTGAGTGTTAGCATTGTGAACAGTCTGCACTCTGTTTGCGTGTGTGTGCATGTGCGCGTGTGAGTGCAGGCGCACACATACCGATTGGATGCACATTTTTTTTTGCCAAGCATTTATAAATGCATACATTTTGTCTGAAGCTGGTTTGGTGAGTGTGTGTGTGTGTGTGTGACCAGTCGGACCACAGTGCCAACATTTCCTTAAGCATGCTAATGCTAGATTAGCCTCAGGGGCTTCCTCCGTCCTAACCGCCTCTTCCCCGGGAGTCTCAGCCAATCAGACGCGCCATTCCTCCCTTTCACTTAGTTCTGTGGTCTTCCCTGTCCACTCTGACCCCAAGGTTCTCCACTGAAGCAAACTAAAGGGACTCAACTATCAATAGGAAAGAAGGGCCACATCACCCCCCTTGGCTTTCGCTCATTTCACGTTTTTTCAGACATTTTCCATGTGAAAACCTTGGGAATCTGCCCCCGAACCTCTTCCCTAATGCCTCCATTCCTTGTGTGGTCAGTGAACCCTCTAGCCCTCTCGGCAAACGAGAGGGTTGGGAAGGATTGGCGAATAAACTCAATGAGGACTTTTGGAAAACACATAATATGCCAAAAATAAATTCAAATACCACTTAATCCCATTCACCTGTGCGTATTGTGTGTGGGGAGAGTCTGAAGAGACCCCAATGGCAAGTTTCCCTGGTACAGAGTAGGGTTAGAGCAGGTGCACAGTGTCTGTTAGCGATTAGCTTACAGCAGAGCCTCTCTACCTTTCTGAAGACGAAGAAGAGAAACAAAAAGAGAAAAACGAAAAAAAGCAAATAAAGCCTGTTATATGTTCTCAAAAATCATCTAATTGGAACCCACAATCCTTTGGGGCAAGGGGTCCCGACCCTAACACTGTGAACCACTGGGTTACAAGAGCGGTGACTCCCGTTTCCCGCCCTCGGCACATGAAGGAGCTGCATCACAATTGACCACGTATTTTATATTCGGCCACATTTTATTAGTGTTGCAGTTGAACCTGAAATATGCCTCTGTCAGGTTTAGTGGCAGTGTGCCCTAACAGCCCTGGGAATACAAATGTAATAGTAGAATTTGCTACCTCTCTGCATGAATTTAAATGTCACCCCTACATTTAACTAAGGCAGCAAAGCGTTCTATCTTTCTCAATCCCATATTTACTGTATGTTTTCAAGCCCCCGGAGGCACAGGCAAGTGACAGCAGGGGAACTCTGTAATAGGGGTTCTCACTGTAACAGACACGTCTACTAGTGTAATGAAAGGTAAACAGCACAGCTAGAGTATGCACACACACACACACACACACACACACACACACACACACACTCAGTACTGAGTCCACAGGTTGTCCCGCTTCATCACGTTTCTCTGTTTGCCTTTCGGGGGTCAAAGGTCACACTCTTTCAACACTAGATGGAATGTGACAGTCTGGTTTTGCATCAAGTTGATTGCAAGCGTGCCCGGCCTCATTTTGACTAATTACGGTACATTACATGTAGACAGTAATTACATCTGACGTGACTATACCTGTAGGATGGTTTGGCATTGACCAAAGACACATTGTGAACTAATCACATTAACAGGCAGCATAATCCATGTCCTGGTTGTTCTTGGTGTGCTGTATTCATCTGTGAACAGGACTCACGCACACACAGACTCACGCACGCGCACACACACACACACACACACACACACACACACACACACACACACACACACACACTCTTGTTTTGCTTGTGGATCAGGTGAATTAATTCACACCTATGTAAAGCGCATCAGCGTTGTTGGAGAGACAAGTGCTCTCTGCACCCCCCTCCCAAAAGACCTTTCACATACCTGATCATGTATTCTGTGTCCCACTGTATCCAGGATTCAATCATTAATTTATGGAGCTGTGAGATTTCAGCCAAATTAGTTAAATTATTTTGAAGCAGCTGCATGTAAGATTTTTGCTAATGTGTCTCAGGCCGATGTTTTATTCAGAAGAATATGGAGGAGGTATTTTTTAATTCACCGTAAAGGGACATTCCAAAATGTTGTCCCACTGTGAATGCAACACGTTCTCATTCCCAACTTGTCCAAAATTGCAGCTTGGTCATAGGCCTTTCTCGTCAATTTTCGAAGCGTTAGAAAGACTTTGGCATCTTAGGATGTATTAGAATTAGCTCCTGGTTGTAGATAAATAATCAATATACAATCGAGGCATGTTAAAATGTAATTAGTTGAAATCATAGGCTACACATAGCCTATACCGAAATATAACTGAAACTATTTAATTTGATAATTTCAGGTAAATAAATATTAACATGTCTCGATTGTATATTGATTATTAATCTACAACCAGCAGATAATGCTTGCGCTGGAATGGCATGCCCATATAGATAAAAATAAACCGGTGGTAACTCCGTAGTCTTGCCGTAACAGTCAGTGACTGAAGTCTTCATCCTAAGACACCAAAGGCTTTCTAACACTTCGAAAATTGACGAGAAAGGCCATTGACCAAGCTACAATATTTAAAGAGTTGGGAATGAAAACGTGTTGGTGAATGGCACCCCCAAAACATTATGCTGAAAACTGGGCAGGTGGTGTGTGGGAAATGTCAGAGGGTGAGGAAATGAGTGTTTTCACATTTTAAATCGTAACCGCCTTTCTCGGTTTCCCTTTTCAATCTTTAATAAGTAGGTTTAAGACTATATTACATACATGCTGATTTCCCCACTCTAATGGAAGGAGAAAAGTTGGAGCAGCTTCACAACAAACACAACATGGTCTGGAGTACATTGCCTACCTGCCAAAGAATGTGAAATTCGTATTTCATAGAGATTGCAAGAGACAGTAATGAGCACGGTCAGGACATACAGTTTCTCTTTCCACAGCTCAATGTACTGTTTACATCTGCTTCTCGTGAGTGTTTCCCCACTTTATCTCTCATACTATCCCTCTATTTACTTCACTCCTCTCCACCGGCGTCCTGTATTTCTGTTATAGTCCGAGTTGCCATGTGCTGTACAGTAATAAGCCTCAGCCACTAGTACACCTCCCAAGGCGTCTCGGCACCTTTGGCCTTCGTCTGTCTCCGGTGCGTTTCACAGGCTCAACCGGTCCAGCTGCTGCCAGACCTAGAATGCCACGCAGCGTCGTCGTTCAAACATGATCCGTCCTGACCCTATACCTCACGCACCAGCAGCACTGTCTGCCCCGTAGTGGGGGGTGGTGGTGGTGGTGGTGGGGGGGGGTGTACTTGGCGCCGTGGAGCTCGTAGCACAGCTGTTCAGGAGCCGGGGCAAAGCGAGCGCCGGCAGCTGGGATATAGCATCGTCGCATTTAGCGCCTGCCTTTCCGTAATGTGACAATATGACAGGGATTACTCCTCCGGGGGCTGGCGGTCAGAGCAGAGCAGGACAGGCAGGGGTACGTCAAAACAGACTAGCTAAGTAGAAAGGAGGCAAGGTAAAAGGGGGGCTTGACAACGTCAAGTGGAAGTAAAGACGTGCAAAAAGTTGGAGAATGGAATCAAATCTGGGAGGAGGGTCGGAGGGAAAATAGAGTTAGGCGTTCAGAAAGCCTACTGTTGAATGTGTGAACGTTTAAGTAAGCACAGGCATTGTGTGGTAATGTCCTCGCCAATTCATGCGCATTTACATTTAAAATGTTTTCTTGGCAAGGGATCCATCTCGTTTCGAGTTTTACCATAGCCGGCCAATTAAAAAGGTAGCACACTATGCACTTAATCTTCTCTGCTTGGCAAGAGGCTGTGCTGTACCCTACCACTGCATACAGTACGTGTGTGTTTTCGTTGGTGCATACTTAAGTGGGTGGGAAAGTAACCTAAAAGTAATGGGTGATTCTGTTGGCCCACTTTTTGCCAATGGTGAGCTGGAGGAACTTGAGCTGACCTTTAAGAAACCTTTAAGATAATTTAGAAGTCATGATAACAGTTTTTTTATTTTTCACAGATTCACACTAAAGGTTCGTTTGAATCTACCCTAATCTTTCCCTAAAGCTGCTATGAGCAGTATTCTATTATTGTCGATTCAGTGTTAATTTGCTTGTGATGTATTGATGACACATCACATGTTAACCAGTAGTACGTCTAGCATCAGCCTGTGTCCTCACGACAATGCACTTGTTGGGAAATAAATTATTTTCTTTTGAGTTTCGAAAAGATTTTCATCTTGACCACATGGAAACACAAAATAGAGTGAATACCCTGTAGTAAATATGCCAGGCCAGTATGTGGCAGGGTAACTTTTGACTTTACAAGTACTAAAAAACTAATTAATAAGGTTACCCAATCAAATTAGGCTCACAATTAAGTGTTCTAAACATATACAAAATATTTCTTTCCAGCGGATCTCTTAATTGCACCAGAATTTTCATTCAAATTGTTTATTGTGCACATATATGATGTGATTATGCTCATTGCCCGTGTTGCTCAAAGCCATGCGAGGTGGGGCAGAATTACGATGACAACTTGGTCCCAATGAGGCCGTTTAGCTTGTCCAGACGAAAACGCCTGACGGTGCCACTGCCAACCACCATAATATGCTCCCTCACACCATGCTGCCACTGGTAAATAGACTACTATTAGGTCACAGTTTGATACGGTTTGATACGCGACCTGAAGATAGCCTAATTTGATAGGGTAACCTTACCAATTAGTTGTTTTTTTTAATGATATGAGAAACGAAGAAGAGAGATTGCACTCATTCTGTGCTGTTCCTCTGAAGAAACAGCAACAGTAGATTTAAGTTGCATTTTATTATTACATTATATTATTTGTGCATTTGCTAACTATTTACGTCTACAATCATCCCCTTTACTTACTTTTGTTATGCCTTAATTAACTTAATTAAGGTACTTAACGTAAGGTACTTAACGTAATTAGAAGGCTGCAAAGTGTTACCTTTTACAATTACTATATAGATTATACTAGTTTATTCACTTTTACTTACACAACAATATTATGTTGATGATTTCCACCAATTTCCATGTAAAATCCTTATTTTAGAGAGCAAAATGAAACATTTAAAGGGACAGAGAAATGGGTGAGGCAGAGAGAGAGATATACTGTAGAAAGCTAAATAAATGCTTTCTACCATATCACACCCTGCGGGCCCCTCCTGCAGAGTTGGCTTCCAGTTGCTGTAGCAACAGCATCTAGCGTTCATGGACTGTGGACCTCACAGCAAGCAGACCACAACAGTGTGGAACTCTGATAGATGAAGGTGTGGATGAAGTGGATTTATTATATTAATAATAATGCTGGTTGTACGTTTAGAAAGGGGAGTGGTCAGTGCATTTACAGTGTACATGCTCTGCAATGCAACTTCTGCCAGGAAACAGATTAGAGATAGTGGTTTGACATCTCACAAAGATGAAGTGTATAAAGATGAGAAAATAGTTAATAAGAAAACACCCCTGTGGCTTACCAAATTTATCCTTGTTTGGATGATTATATTTCCGTCATAGTCTAAACGCACGTTTGTTTACCGGTCTGGCATGGAAGTCTTTTCCTGCAGCGTGTCAGACTCAGTGGCCCAAAAGTCTTTGTGTGCATGTCGACTAGCAGCATGTTGGATCCACTAAGTGGGTGCTCAGATGCATTTATCCGATGATTTACTGAGACAGCCATGAGGTCGCAGCCAGGAATCGCATGCAGGAGAAATAAAAGGAAGGATAAAAGTGAGAGAATCTCAAGAGAGAAAGAGAGAACACTAAACTGATTGCTGTCGTCAATCATTGCATTCCCTTTGAGTAATTAAAAACACTGCTAATTAAATATGGTTCAGCCATTGGCAGCTCATTGGTTCTTTTAGCCTTAGTGTGTCCTGCGGGCAGACACTGGTCCCCTGCCCTTCTCCGCTAATCTTTTCTTAAACTTCCTTGGAGATCAGAATGACAGCAGCTCTGTAAACACTTAGACAAAAATTTGAGTTCAGTGGTGGGCCCAGGTCTGGTAACAAAGCTAGCTAGCATGGATATCAGTCACAATATTCACTTTGTGAGTAAGGTCTGGCCATGCTCCATTGGGAAGAGTTAACAGTCATTGCCTCCTAGTACACCCCTGGTTCATTTTGAAACTATTGGACCGCAATGAACCTGGGCACAGCCATATGTCCTGCCTGGCTTCACGTAGCAGCCAGCGGTGATATGTGTGCAGCTAGTTCAAGTCAGTTCAATTATATTCATGTAGCCCATAATCACAATACAGTGCTTTACCACTACACTTTTCAATATTGTGCATGGCTACAACTGATTTGTTCCGCTTAATCTAACTCTACCACCATTTTGAAACACGCTCGACTTCATCATCATCTCACTCGCCCATCCTGATTGGGTCAACAGCAGGGTGGCTGTGAAAACGCTAAGGTGAACAGGGTTTCCAGACCATAATCTCAGCAGGGGATAAAATGACCTTAGAGCAATAGTCGGGCGGAGCCAGGCTAGGGCTAAGCTCCAGAGATGTAACTGTGGATGTAATCTCCACCCTTTCTATATTTTATCCAAGATAAAATGTATCTTGTCTTATTGTGGGTCATTATTTGTCACTAGGACATAGTTTGGTAAAATGAGAATACTACAGTAGATTATGTATTCTATACAACTACAATAGGTGTTTCTAGACCTAACCTCCTTAAATTGTATGTATTGAATCCATGGATGACCACTGACAAGAGCGAATAACAACATTAATAACAGCCAATAACAGCATAAATGTTATCTTGTATTATTGCTTGTTCTTGGCCTGGCCCCGGGGTAAGAGCAGGTTATCCAACAGGTGTTTCTTCACACGTTTCTTTTCTTTCATCTACTGTTTATAAGTCTGTTTTTAAATATTGCTAAAATAGATTTTATACAACTGAACACATTGGTGTGTTTTTCTATGATTTGATGATATCAAATCATACATGACATATATATGACTATTTCTAGAAGGAAGCTGCTATGGCAAAAAGAGGCTATTATTTAGCCTACATAGTATTATTTGGCTAAAGTATTACAATGATTAATTCATTTAACAGTATATATAAATAAAAACTAGCCCATTGCAGAAGATAATGAAGATAATTTCACAGGCCGTTTACCCGGCCTGTGAAATCAGGCCGGGTAAACGTCCCAACCCCTAACCGAACAAAAGTATACAGAAATCTTCATGCGCTGTGTTTTGATGAAAACCCTGGGAAAAGGCTCTGCGGTTTTAGTGTTACGCTTGCGTGTTGTGGGAGAAGATTTGTGTGATGAGAATAAAGGGTGGCGGGTTCCTGCCCCTCAGGCTGGGTCAAGCTTGCTACATGGCCGGAGATGGCCTCTTCCGCTTCTCTCCTACCTCCTCTAGGCTTGCTATCTGCCAGCCTAACCCAGGCCAAGCCTTGGCCTATTTCCCTTGCTGCTTACAGTATGTTTTAGTGCCATTTTAAAAGTTTAATAGCAATATATTAAATAATTGCGATAACACCGCCTATCGCAATTCTTTTGGCCAGGATAATCGTGATATGAATTTGTTATATCGTCCCATGCCATGTAGCTGTGAAAATGCTGATATAATTCCCATACAACATTTAACTACGTTTTGTACAGTATGGGCCGTACTGTATGCATCAGAGAGGAATGTGATAGGTTAGGTTTATGAATTTCAAGGAAGTGGATTGTGGAATATTCAAGGATATAGATTCCGTTTTTTTTTCTTCCTTTCTTTTCTGCTGTACTAAACGTTCAGGTTCAGAATGACCTAGTTTTAACAGAGCCAATGCATTTTAGATAATCTCAGAGGAAACGTCTCCTTCCTCTTTCCACTTTTTTCTGCACCCATTGAAGCTGTTATGTGTCTTTATGCAGCAGCCATTTAAATCATTACCTTTCCCACACTAATCGAACCAAGAAGGTAATTGGCTCAATCGGGAGGATTAAAAGGCAGGAAGAAGTGGAACAATTCAACTCACACGTCAAGAGAGAATGAGGGAATAAGCAAAGACTATTAAATAAACTAGGAGATGCAGTTTAAAAATGTGCCGCGCAAAGATGGAATGAAACAAACGTGCAATAGCAAATGAATACAAACTGATCACCGGTTAAGGGATGGGAGAAGTGAACGGGAATAAAATGTTGTGATACGTAAAGCGATAAAGAGAAATCACTGTGATTACTGTGAGGAATAAAAAGCATGGCGCACAGAGAGGCAGAGACAGACAGACACTCATCTTACTTCACTTAAATTAAGTCAAAACTGATTTTCATTTTCGCTAAAGTGGAACGCATCTCCTTGTTTGCCCACATTCTATATCCACCCATTGGCCTCTTCATGGCTGCTTCGGCTTCCAAATGCACTCAGACAATGTTTACTCAGTGCCACATTACTCGCCTGGTCATAACAATTAACTTCTCTGAGTCCTCCCATGCTTAAGTGCCCCACATCTTTTCAGTATGCCTGTGCAGTACTGCCGGCTACTCCCGGCTCCCCTTTCTGCCTCCTAAAAGCTAAGCGCCAACAGTGGGAACTACGAAACTTAAGTTAATTCATAATATGTATTAGTTGCTGTAATACACAATGCGACGCATTTCATTGAATATGTCATTTCTAATTATTGTTGCCCCATCGACACCTATTGCATCCTAAGCGGCCGGGAAGGATGGAGTTCTCCCTCTGTGGTCCCTTTCCAAGGTTTCTTCTTTTTTTACCCATGTGGTTTTTACGGAAGTTTTTTCATATCCATGGGAAGGAGCAGGTTAAGGGGGTGTGGTTTGTTTCCATGTGAAAAGTGTGGTTGTGACGCCCTTTGAGACTGCAATGTGATTATGGGCTATATCAATACAATTGACTTGACTTGAACTAGTTGCACACATATCACCGCTGGCTGCTCTATCGAGGGTGTTGGAGAAGGGACAGTAGGCACTGGTCCCACTTCTCGCCTTTTGCACGAAGGACTCCGATGTCCCCCTGCTGGGCAGATAATATAATGTGGTACTGATGTCGCAAACCAAAACGCCCTGCATCTGACCACCTGTCCTGGCTGACATTTTAGTTTCTATATAAAAACGTATTCAATACTGTTGAATACAGTATACTGTCATACAACAAAGGACAGCCCACTGTATGTGCCATTCATCAACCAGCATTATCTAAAGCATTGCATCGTTAGCTAGGAGCGCTGGAGTCCAATATGTCTTTTTGATTGGTTTGCTTCGTCGCTGTCAATCACAGAAATGGCGTGATCCACCACCCGCAGTGTTCTCGAGTAGCAACAACAAAAAGTATGTTGGAGCATGATCGGCATAGCAACACTCATCAAAATAAAATATCTAAGATACTTAGATTAGGGGACACACATTTAGTGGGACTGTGCTACCGATAGATCTGTTTGAACCCATGCATTGACAATAAAGATCTGTCTGTCTGTCTGTCTGTATCTCCTCTGATAGCAAATTCCCACTATGTTTGTGTCTGCAAACTGAAGCTAAGATTAGCAAATTTTAAATTTTGGTAAAAGAAATAAGAACATTATTAACCGGTTGCCATTATTTACAAATAAACACAAGTTTCTTATTTGTTTTTGTTTTCTATATTGTTTTTTTATTTATTTGACCAGTTCAAAGTCTTGGCTATCCTTACTGCCTGTCCTAGATAATTGCACCCCCCACACAGACACACCTCCGCCTTGCCATCATGTTGTCTATACGGTATCAAGACGTGTGGCGCAGTTTGGTTTTGAAGTGTGTGTCTCCACCCGAAAAGTTCAAAATAGTATCTTTAAATGATTTCTTCATACAGTATGACAGCTGATGTGTGGGGAGTACAGTGTGTTCTTGTGAAAACACCTCAACACCGCTATCTGTTGCTTACAGGAGTTTAGTTCCCTCTATCTGAAAGGCTGTCCAACCCCACAGGAACACACAAAGCCATTCCATGGAAATGTAATATGGTAATATAATACACTGTGCATTCATTTTGTGTGCCTATGGGAGTGAGTGCCCGTGTGTGTGTGTGTGTGTGTGTGTGTGTGTCCGTGCTTGCGTGTGTGTGTGTGTGTGTGTGTGCGCATGTGTGGGTGGGTGGGTGTTTGGGTGTGGTCGTGTGTTAGTGAGTGTGTGTGTGTGGGTGTGTGTGCATGCATGTGTGGGTGGGTGTGGTCGTGTGTGTGGGTGTGTGTGCGGGTGCGTGTTTGGGTGTGGTTGTGTGTCTGTTTGTTTTCATGTGGGGGTGTGTGTGTGTTGGTGTTTTGATAAGGGTGTGTGTGGATGTTTTCATGTGTGTGGGTGTTTTCGTGTGTGTGTGTGTGTGGGTGTTTTCATGGGTGTGGGTCCTGTCATTCGTCCTCTAAATACCACCAAGGAGCTGACATGACAGGCTCGGTCAGATGGAAGGGTGAGCACATGTAGAGAAAGGAGGACAGGAGATGAGGATTGTAGCGTAAAGGAATCACTCTGTGGCCATTTGGGACGCAGAATCTGTAGTGGCATTTAAGAGGTCAGAGAGGGGGAGAGAGAGAGAGGGGGAGAGAGACGTGCAGGCAGGCAGACTTTAACTTTCATTTCAACCATTAAAGGAACACTGACATCTTCTGTTATCAAAGCAATTCAGACAACATAGTTTACTTTTCCTTTTGGTAATTCATACTATATGTGGAAAATCACCTATCATCATCATCATCTTCTTCATCTTCATCATCAGGCCCAATTATAGCAAAGTACAGTACTATCTTATCTTGCTAATACAGAAGCATTATCCTAATCTTAGGGCACAACACTATCTTACTGTATCTAAGATCTCTAATTCTACCTGAAGTCAAGAAACTGCAGAATCCTGACTCTCAATGTATGCCTCTATGGTTATAGTGATGCTTCATCATCTCCATCTCAAACAGATACCAGCATATTGTTAATATGCTGTACTGTAGGCGATACCTCAGTTGCAACACGTCTTGGTGACAAAGTGAATGAATGGAAAATTAAGCAAACCGAAAGAATATATCTGTCAGGAAAGTTGGCTATCCTTCAAGATGATTCCTTCTGTGATCAATAGTACAGGCCCAAATACACATGTTATTAATTTATATATTATTTGTTTGTTTATTTATTTAATTAGTTATGTGTGTGGTTTTCAGACATCTCAGTTCAATCCTAAAATAAGAATAATATATTAGGATATTCTCAAATTAGGACACTTCTATAGTAGCTACGTTCATATACAGTATAAGGTACCTTTGTACAGTTTGGAAACATGATTCTGTCAATTCTATCAATATTTTTTCAGACTTTTCCTTCAGGGTTGTCCCTGCTGGTATACTAGTACATTATGAACTAAATAACCCCATGCTTGTGGACTGCTGTTAAGGATACTGTCTTTTAACACAGACCCAAGCCAACATTGGCTTGGGCACCATCTCATCTGTCCACTGTTGACAGACATTCAAGGATGCAAGGATCAGCTTCAGAGCCCAGTGCGCTACACTGTTTGAGGGGTTGGAAGCTGGTGCAGTGGGAGCCATTTACCTGGTTACCTGGGCGACATGCTCCCACGAACTGTAGCCATCCTCCGTTTGTCCTCTGGGAAGGGGAAGGGGGGCTTCTGCGGCAACCTCAGAGGGACTGTTCCTGCCGTCTCAGCTCCGGTCCCAGACATCCCTTTCAGGCTGCCAGCTCTCTACTTCCAGATGAGCCCCCCCCCTTCCTCCCCCCCTCTTCCCCAAGCTGGCGTTCTCTCCGTGCATGCTACCACTAGGCTATAAGCTCTGCTGGCGAGAGGTCTGAGCTGTGGCACAAGATAGAGCAGAATACAGTATATGAATATATACCGTGGAACACACATGTAGCAAATGGTTACTAATCTACAGTACTAAGGCTAGGGAAGTCCTGGTTAGCATGTGTGTGTGTGTTTGTGTGTGTGTGTGTGTGGGCAACCGCTTGTAGCATTAAACGTAAGGCACACAACGTGTTTGTGAACAGACGTTAATCGATGCTTGTAATTACCTCCAGAGTAAATGCATAGTCAGAATGTTTGTTTTCAATTCGCACCATTGGTGTGAGTACACACACACACACACGCGCGCACACGTACACATACACACGTAGCTTTACAGTAACCTAAAGGCGGACATGTTTGTATATTTGTGGTTAATCACCAGATATGGCGATAGCATGCAATATCCTTCCTGTGCTAACCCTTGTGCTAGAGCAATGTGCGCCAACCTGCATGCGTAACCATTATGAACTGTTACTACAATTTTGGTACACAGTAGCAGATATACTACCACAACCCCCCCCTCCAGTCTGTCACAGAGTCTGTCAGCTGTGATGATTGTGGCGTTATCTGCCCAATGACTGATATGTATCTGTATCAATGTTGATGTTGATGAGCCACGGCTCTATTCATCACCACAAAAGACAAATGCTTCAGTCTGCCAGCGCATGGGTAGATAGCAATGCTACAGAAAATGCTATACTTTACATCCGTCATTTTTACAAACATTTATCTATTCTCAGCACAATGCATTTGGTAATGCGTCTATAATAGATATTTTGTATTGCCACCGAGGCAAATTTGTATTGTTTGAATGCCTTTATCACTCTAATGCTCCATATTTTGTCTTTTATGAAATATATTTATCTAAATATGCCAATTTCATATGTCGCCAACCACTTTGGTGATGGCGTACTGTAAAACGAGGGTCCCATGGGAACGCAGCGCCATATAATGCTAACACTCTCGACGTTTACGATCTTTTACGAGCAAGGCCAGTGTGTTGATTGCCAGCCACTGCCGTTTGCATATTTCATGCACAATGCAGCATGCTCCAATTGTATCTTCTATGCGCATGCAAAGGCACGCACGCACCCGAACACACACACACACACGCGCTGATGAATTGTCAACTAGTCTCCTTTTAATCTCATGGGTTCTGCTAATAGCACCGCCAAATGTATCTTTGTATGAACATGTGTTCAGCCATCACTCCACTTAGTGGCTGGCACCGCCTCATGGATCGCCATGGACATGCACAGACGTCGCACACATTTCCATGTGATGTAAGTAGAAGCTGCTTGACCTCCAGCCAAGGACGTGATTGGTGGAAAAACGAGGGTCTAAAATATATGAGTAAATTTCCTGTAGGGCTTATCGGAGGAGTTTGACTGGCATGTGAGTGACCCGCACTTGACAGGATTTAAACTTAGAGAGGAAATGAGACAGTGGGCTGTGCTCTGAATATCAGAGAGAGAGAGGGGGAGAGAGCGAGGGAGGGGGGGGGTGGGGGGAGAGAGAGAGAGAGAGGGAGAGAGAGGGGGAAGGAGAGGGGGAGAGAGAGAGGGGGGAGGAAGAGAGAGAGAGAGGGAGAGAGCGAGAGAGATATCACGTGCCCCTATGCCAAAAATGTAGTTACTCAAACTATTTTTCAAGTCGAGTTCATGAAACATAAAATGCTGAAATCAATAATTAGCAATAATAATAATAATAACAATAATAATAATAATAATGTGGCAATAGCAATTGATGAATTACTAGAATGTAAATTGCATGGAAGCATGCAACCACAAAGTACACAGTATTACAGCAAATGTAATTTACTGTAATACTATTTTCTATAAGGTGTGCGTGTGTGTGTGCGTGCGTGTGTGCATGCATGTGTGCGTACAGTGGCTTCATCACATGCACTTTAAATTCACCAAGGCCATGTCACACACTAAATGTCAGAATGTCTTGCTTTATAGCCGCAATACCCGGTAACAGGCATCCTACCGGAGTGTATTCTCAGTACTGCTTACTGTACACTGTACAGTATAGAGCCATGCGTTCCACACAGTGTCTTTGGTGGTCCCATCAGCCTGTCTGCATGACAGACATTTACTTCTTCCATCATTAATCTCCATTTAGTTCTGCACTGGAGAGGGAGGAGAGAGAGAGAGGGAGAGAGAGAGAGAGAGAGGGAGAGAGAGAGAGAGAGAGGGAGAGAGAGAGAGAGGTGTTAGAATGGAGAGAGAGAGAGGGAGAGAGGAAGAGAGAGGAAGAGAGAGAGAGGAAGAGAGAGAGAGAGATAGAGATGGAGAGAGGGAAGCTGGATGATTTGGTGGTGTGTGTGTGTGTGTGGGGGGGGGGGATTAAAGATATGGCTGGGTATGAAATGGAAAGGAGATGGAGGAGTGGGGTTAGAGGGGAAAAATGGGAGGGGGAAGACAGGCATAAGATGAGTGGTTTACCCCGCGAGGTGAGAGAGACGGAGAGGGAGGGACACGGGAGAGGGGGGGGGGGAGGGGGGGAGTAGCCTGCTGTTTGATCTTTAACAGGATTATTTTTTCCCTCCACTGTCCTTTTATTTATTTGATTCCCTTTCATATTTATTCAAATGTAAACCTTGGAGATGTTCCAGCGGAGCAGCGTTGGCAGCGCACACAGCCGCTACCACCCCCCCCCCCCCGCCCTTTCACCCCCTACGGCCTGCCGCGTGACGACTCCCGTGATTCAGAGAGCCAGGTCGATGCACTCCACCGCCGCACCCTCCCTAGCGCGCTGGCTGGCTCTTCATGGGGATTCTTCGGCCCGCGGTTGTCCCGGGATACGGCCACCACGCTCATGTGGGCTTTAGGGACCCCCCCGCGTGAAAAGCCCCTCTTTCGCCCTGTTTGAATGGGGCTTTTTGTTTGGTCCACCTCGACCTTTACAAAACAATGTCTGACTACGGGAATACGTGTGTGTTTTTGTGTTCCAGGCGCCGTGGCATGTGGTGTGTGTGTTTGTAAGGGCATGTGAGTTTGTTCAGGCCTTATTTTTCAAAAGCATATGTTTTGTATATATGTAATTTCAGGCAGGATATGTATTAGCCTATACTATACAGTATATACTGTACAATTTCCTTACATTATTTTAGCGGATGTGTATGTTTTTGTTTGGAACATATGCTTGTGTGCCATTTCTTTTAACAATACTGGATCAAATTTAAAGTCCCTAGTACGAATACATTCAAAATATACAGAAAAGTCAGGAAATATATATAAAACATTAAGGACGCAACTCAATCAACTCATCGATTGAATTAAATTGTATTTTTTAGCTCCATTCAAAAGAAAAAGCTGAATATTGCACTGTACAGTAACGCAATGTATCGCGATGCAATCGTTTTGTGACCCTAATATCATGATCCGTATCATATTGTGAGGTCCTTGCCAATACCCCAGCCCAATGCTGCAGTGTGTAGGCACGTGCGTGGGTTCGTGAGTGTTTGTGCTTGTGTGTGCATGGCCTCATGCCCACATTCCATCTCTGATGCTGTGTATTGTTGCACCTGTGAGGACCGTATAGCGATTACAGCTGTATTGCAGTTTGTCTGCTAGGTCGCTCAGGGCAACAAAATGCAATTAGATTCCAGTATAAAATACACCTGCTGTGCTCAAGAGAGGAGTCCTTCTCATTCCACACATAAAAAATAAAAGTATATAAACTGCATGCCGTAGAGAGCAGCAGATACAAGTTCTTGGTGTGATGTCTCCCACTGGCATGGAGGTGTGTGTGTGTGTGCGCGTGCGTGCGTGCGTGCGTGAGAGTTGATGTGAGGGCATGCACTCAGTACATTTTATTAAGTGTATGCTACTAGCTTGTTAGTGTACACCCTACCTGCATGCAAATATCTACTGAGCCGCTCAAATGGGAGCGACTCCAGGCATCAAAGCAAGGAGATATGGTCAAGAGGGACGTTCAGCTTCAAAGCCAGTTCTGGGTGGGAAAACACTTTGTTAATACTGTGAGAGGCCAGATGAAAAGGCCCGGAATGGTTCAAGCTGTCAGGAAGGTGACAGTAACTCAAATAGCCACGCACTTACAACAGCGCAGAAGAGCATCTCTAACCATAGAAGTGGATGGGCTAGAGCAGCGAAGGTACATCAGTGTAGCTAATAAAGTGTCAATTGAGCTTAAGAGTTACAGTGCATTTAATATGTTTAAACAGATATCTGCAAATGAATGCAGAGTCTGTAGGCAATGGCACAAGTTTTCAGAATCACAATCTAATGCTGGGCTATTGCCCAATCAGATTTGGTTGCATGGAGGTCAACCGTCTGTGTTGAGAGCAAAACAGGAGGAACACATTGGCTAAAATGCAATCTTGCAATCGTCTGATGAATGTTTTGCTTTTTAGTAGCTTGTTTACACGTGTATCTGCATTCTTATGCAGATATCGGTTTATAGCGATTAGCCAAACTCCAAATCTATTTTCGCATCTCAAGCTAATCATACTGTAAACAATAGCCAGTGCGGGATGGAGTCTTGGCCTGAATATCTGTTTTCCACATATCTGCTGGCTTAACTCCAGAGTCTAAATTGTAGGGTCATGAGATAAGGTGTAATTACAGAATCATTTTTTTGTGCAAAATATGACATAATGTTCTGCTTGTATGGATTGTATCAAACTGAGCTGGACAGTACAGTATACAGTAGATAGTACAGCTTGCCTTGACGCTGCAATTTCATGTGGGCGTTTAGGTACTGTATACGTGCAGGGCAGGTTAGCAAAGAGCAATATGGAATGGAATCGTGCCAGCTCTGAACAACATATACTGTAGTTATTCTAACGCTATAAAATATGAGATTTAGTTTTTCTCGAGGGATGGGATGAGTTAACCGCTTGTTGTTTGCAGGAGGTGCTCAAAAACTCATAAATCTTATAAATCTGCCACTGCTGTCTCTATAGGACATACAGTATGTGTCCTTAAGCTAACAGTTGCTGTTTGTTAGTGTACAGTTTGATTAATTCAATTAATTTATTCATATATTTCAACTATAAATCCAAAATGTGAATATATATTAAAAATAACTACATAATTTCGATTCTGTTAACGGCAATCAGCTTTGCAGACAAACATTGGAAGTCAATGGCTGGAAAAACGGATAGTTTCCGGCTAGCGAATGTCAGTGGGACAAAAAGTAGCTAGAGTTGAGGTTTGAAACAAAAGTTCAATACCCCTTTAAGGTCAACAAGTAATGGAGTCTCTCCCACGCATGTGAAACAGAGCAGTAACCGCATATGTAGCCGTGTGTTAATGATGTGTTCAGTAAAGCTTTTATTTTTCAATTTGTCTCACTTGAATTCCGAGCAGTGACTGGGGGAGTTGCTGAGCCACAGTCAATAAATAGCAGGGAATAATAGATTAATAAAGCATTTCATGACATTTCAAAGCATTTCAAAAAATTACTTTGAAGTGTTTAAAAGCTGTGCAGGTCCGTTATCGCACGCGAAATGATGCCTCATAAAGAATGTACCTTTGCAATCTGTTGGCTTTATGGCCAGGCCATTACTGTGGTTGCTGGGTGGTTGTGTGTGTGTGTGTGTGTGTGTGTGGTTTGTACCAGTTTGTGCGCTTGTGTCCATGTGTTTTCTACCATGATAACACATATTTCTGTGCTCACTGACCTTACACACCTAAATGTGTTGTGTGTGTGTGTGTGTGCGGGGCACTGGGAGGATTATTCTAGATTTACAAGGCCTGGTAACAATGAACATAGTGACCCTGGGGATCTAGACTCAATCACTATCACAATGAGACGCTGCTAATTCCTATTAAGTGCTGCCACAGAGGCCCTGCCCTGCCTCCCAAGCCTATTGGGAGAGTAATGAAGAAAAGAACAGATACATAATGCATAGGCCATAATACAGATAGTCAGAGGTGGGCAAAGGATATATTAGAAAGTGGAGGAACGTTGGGGGGATTCCCAAAATAAAAATGTGGCTTGTATTACTGTAGAAACATTTATTAGAAATGTTACTACATGATGTTGCATGTTGTAAGAATAGTTGGAACACTACAGTATTTAGTAGCTGATTGCCAGGGCATCAGCTACTGGGAATACTCCCAACTGAAAACCATTACACTAATTATTGTCTTTAAATGATTCCTCTAAGACGGACCCCTCCGTTACACGCACAACAATTGGACATGTGCGCACGTGCGTCCATGTGCGCACGTGCCAATGTTGCGCCTCAGATTTGCATTCAAGCAATATCGCATTGCGAGATCTGGTCCATTTAGTTCCACTCAAACAAGAGATTTCATGGTGATTGAGGGTGAAATATACATATGTATGCAACAACGCATATGCAAATACCCTGCCCAAAACACGAGGGCTTAAAACTGTTCTGAAATGACGTAATGCTGTTTAAGATCTTGGACGCCGTCGCGCTCGGTAATCAGTGAGCTAAATGTAAGGTTTAAACCTGGTTAAAACATCTACTGCAATTTATTGTCCTCCTTATTGCATCGCCGAGTTGTACTTCTTCCATAAATCTATCCTCTCCTAAAGTCTGCCGGCGCTTCGTGAGTTATTTTCATGAGGAAATCATTGGGCCGGAGTGAATGTGTGCCACTGGGGAGAAGCACAAGATGGCGGCTGTCTGAGCTCTCGTCCTGTGTCGTTTGTCTGTGAAAAGCCAAACCCAAAGGCCCGGGCGTCCCCGGCACTGCTCCTCTGTCAGCGAGGGCCTGAATAATTCAGCAGAGTAAGATGTAAAAGGGGGATTGTTTTAATTCCTGTCCGGCAGGTTAATGCCCGGAGTTTGCCGTTGCATTAAATGCAGGCGGTAAGTCATGGTGTCTGCGAGAGCAGCAGCATGGCAATGATGCACGTGCATATGGTGCTAGCGGACAAATCTGGCAGAAATGTGTGTGTGTGTGTGCGCGCGTGTGTGTACTTGAGTTACACATTTGCACATGCGTTTATTTATACATACATCTCTGTCCATGTGTGTTATTGTGGTGTGTTTGCTAGTATAGATGAAGGTGTACATCGTATGTGTAGCCCACTTCATATCTGTGCAGTATGAGTGTTAAAGAAAGATCACGTTTCACCACAGTTCTGAGGGAAGGGAGTGTACATGGAGAATAGAGTGCTTGTTGTTGTGGCAGGCTACAGCTGCCGCCTGCCTTAGACAACACATTCGATTAGAGACCAGCCTTAATTGGGCTCCGAATCAGGGACAGGGATCTGCACTCGCATAAATATTTTAGAGGGCTTATCTCTTATTCTGGCTCATGCACTCTGTTTTTTCCCCATTCTTTCTGTCCTGCCCACTGTCCTTCGTTACACGCGCACGCACGCACAAGCAAACACACACTACACAGATTTCTGAGGACCTGTATGTACATGTGAAGCTTGTGTGTTCTCTAGCTGATTAAAATGGATTAATTATCAGTCTGGCAACAAATCACTTGACATCTGCGTTTGCGTTTGGGTACACGGACATACTTATACGCGCGTTCATGCTCTGGCAAGCTTACAAAAACACCGGCACAGGCTTTGAACTGGGGCACTCTGGTAATGGGGGTAATGGTGACTGCATTATTAATCAGCCAGGCTTCATTATCCTCATCTTAATTGAAAACGTCCTTTCATCTCCGTCACTCGGTGTCTCAGCTTCTCGCTAACGCGACATGGCACTGTACGCCAACATGCCTGACACACAAAACAGTGGGCACAGTACTGTACACGACACGTGTACACATATCCGTGCACGTGAGGGCATGGTTCCTAACCCGTTTTGAGTGAGTTTTTATTATTCCACCATGCCATGGGGCTTAAGCTTTCTGCCTGCGTCTTGCTACAACTTGCAAATGTGTTGTTTTTGTACTCTATTGTACAGCAGTGTACATAGTTTATATGTGTGTGCGTGCGTGCGTGCGTGCGTGTGAGTGTGTGCGCACGTGTGAGTGAGTGCGTCTTGCCCTCTATGTTCTTGCCAAACACTCCTGCCTGCTGTGAGAGAGGCACGCACATTTTTCATCTTGTTACATAAGTGGCCACTCCCTGTGGAACCCTGACCTTGTTACTGTAACACACAGCCAGTCTGTCACACAACACCGAGGAGACGAGAGGAGAGGAGATAAGGAGAGGGGAGATGGGAGGAGAGTTAAGAGGAGAGCAGGAGTATACACGCTTATGAAGGATGTATGTACAAAGTGGATGAGGTGACCGCAGGAAAAAGCATAACGGCGCTCGTTATACTCGATGTGTGCTGCCTGCTGGTGGGAGCTAATGAGCGTCGGAATAGAAATGTTTTATTTAGCCCTGCCACTTTACCACCCCGTTGTTGACTAGCCATGGATGGAGAGTGAGTCTGATGGCTCATATGTTATTGGTCTTTCTTGACAGTTTATTTACATTAGGAGTCATTTCGGTAAAGTAAGACAAATGCAACTAGAACTCGCTTGAGGTGCGTGGGCGCGCTCGTGCACATCCTCGTGTGTGTGTGTGTGTGTGTGTGTGTGTGTGCATGCCTGAGAGAGAGAGAGAGAGAGAGAGAGAGAGAGAGAGAGAGAGAGAGAGAGAGAGAGAGACATGTTTTGCACTATCATGGCTGTGTGGCCTGGGTCTAAGCCCAAGGCTCTGGTGTCATTAGCTTCTCTAGCCTTGAGTGTCAGCACTCAGTGGACCTGCCTTTTACGGACTGGCTCTCTGGCTGGAT
This sequence comes from Forbesichthys papilliferus, assembly GCA_025399855.1. Taxonomy (NCBI): domain Eukaryota; kingdom Metazoa; phylum Chordata; class Actinopteri; order Percopsiformes; family Amblyopsidae; genus Forbesichthys; species Forbesichthys papilliferus. The sequence goes on from JAODOY010004850.1 coordinate 28,003, forward strand.
GGGTCACTGCCTCTGTCTCACTCCCTCTCCTCCCCCCTTCCCCCCCCATTTCTTTCTCACTCCATTTCTCTTTTTTATCTCTATCATTCCCTCTCTCTCTCTCGCTCGCCCGCCCACCCTCCTTCATTGCTCATTCGTCTGCTATCAACTTGAGTTAACATCACATTTACTCTTACTATCTCACCATGCCCCCACCCTTTCTTACCTTATCCATGACTACAAGTGCCTTTATTTCTAAGTCACTTCATATTTAATACAATTAATTTGTTTTGAGTATAAACCCCCCCAAGGAATAGGTTGAAGCTGAATCTGTCTGCTTTAAAATTTAAGGAGACCAGAATGCATGTACAATTCTTGTGCATTACAGTACACACAGTATTTTATTAGTACAGTATAATGCACACACACAGGGTTTTACTCAGAATTCCTTTCAACTTAATTTAAACCCATTACTAAGAAGGTAAGAATGTAAACAACATATATCCAATCAAAGCCGTCACATCAAAATAACTCAGTCTTTACTACTGTATAAAAACAATTTCCATCGCATTAGAGTGCCTCTTATACGTTATGCATTATATAAAAACACAATGCATAATGAAACATTATTTAAAATATATGCAAATAACCCTTGTTAATCTACAAATGGCTTGACAGTGGAGCTGAATGCTTTTAGCCGTGAATATAGAAGTCTGCATAGGAATAAAAATGTGCCTAGCACCATGGAGAGCTCCTTGAATGTGATGCCATTATGAACCTAGTCTCAGAACCTTCCGTCCATTAGCACCACCTCACATAACCAACTTGTGCTGAGCATCTGATACAGATAGACCCCCGATAAGCACGTCAGCACTATCAGGAAGTGGATACGTTTTCATTGGCTGTTAGCACTGTCACTTACATATACAGTACGTAATTCTGGCATGCCGCTACAGTGCTTTATTTGCTAATTTCAGGCTTTCCGTTAATTGTATTAAGCAGTAAGCTAATCCTGTCAAGTATGCAGATCTTGACGCAGGTAGCCACTGGCCAGCACCATGCCAAAGACTGTCTGCCATGCCTAACCCTGCATTCACACCGCCAATGTATTCAACTTGCAAACCGCTCAGTCGCTGACGGGCTGTCACCAAGCCCTCTATTGTGTCCAAACCCCCAGCTTGGGGAGGGACACCAACTGCTCGCTGAAAATTAGCATGAAGTTGAAAAGTTCCCAACTCTGATCTATCGCTGTCACTGAGCGTAGCCCTGCCCGCTGTCGCCGAGAAACGCTGGCGTCCATTAGAAATAATTGTAAACGTGCGTCTTTACGATCTGAACGGGTCGGCAATGTGAACGCAGGGTAAAGCTGAGCTTAAGTGCAGATCTGAGATCACCATGGTTACCTACAGTACCAGCATGTGCCTCAAACGTCAGTGGGACAGACCCTGCTCTCCCTGAATCACTAGCTTTGCCTTCCCAGCGCCCAAATCCTCCATGTGCTGCTGCCTGTGCCAACTTTGAGTTTGTAGAGCTTTTCCCCGGGCTAAGACCTGCTTGCTTGGAAATGGAGGCCACCTAAGAATCATCCATGCACAAAAGCTGAGGATTTAACCTGGGGCTATGAGCAGAGTTCCTTAATAAAAAACAGTGAATGCCTAGGATCAACTGGGATTTACTTCCATTTGGGGTGTGATTCCTGACTTGTTTTCCAGTGGCCAAAACTATTCTGTGTCGTTGTCCTACACTCTCACACTGTTGTATCTTAACAAGATATAGAGTTTATCTGTGATAGGACAAGCCAGCCAGATGACTCACAGATGGCCACTGTAAAGCATACTAGTACTGTACAATACATGATCACAGTCACTGGTTTCCTCTTCTATAATTTCTTTGCTTGTAAGAACTACATTTTAGGCCACCACTGGTTAAAAGTAGTAATTCAAGGATCCATTTATGCTCTGCTGAGATGGATTTCTATCACATATTTCTACAGTATCATTTGTGTGAAGCCGTTGGGTTTTTGTGGGGGACCACTGGATGGTACACAAAGTAATTACACTGTACCTCACTCATTCCTAATTGATACTTGCCAATGGTATACTGTACTTTGTTATTTTGACTCTATATCCAGAAACATATTTCCTGGTTTGTAAAATAACAAAACTTGGTAAGATGACTGAGTATCTGTGCTCACTCAGGTATTGACCTACAGTAGTAGTAATCCATTGTCATCAGAATGTATCACATTCACATTTTTTCTGCTATTGGTCATAAGGAAAACCGTTCTGAAATCCAATGTCACTGGTTTTGGTAATTTTATTGGATTATTATATTTTATGTAATTACTTGCTTGGCTAGTTCTAATGTCTAAATGCCTAAATGATAAGATAATTATTCACCATGTGAATTGTCCACTAGTATTTTACTTCAGATTTCAAATTTATATTTTTATTGCTGTTAACACAGACCAGCCACTAGGCCACTGTTCCAAAACATACCACTGGTGGACTGGAATAAAATTTTGATCGGGTTGACCGTTTCTCTTCTAATCGTAGTGTTTATATGAAGAATTTTCTGTTTAATTGGGTATATTAAAAACCTCTGGGGTCTAAGCGATTTTTTTTTCCTTTTTTAATATTTCTACACGTCACCCAAAAAACGGCACCATGATTCGCAGGGTCTTGTCGAGGTGACGGAGAAAACAGCAAATGTAGAAATCATAAATCATCATAAATAAATAAATAAATCATAAACATTTTGACTGACGTGACGTTATGAACTGTATTGCCCAACTCGTACTCTGATTAACCCGATTCCAATCGAAATGGGGTCCATGTAAACACAGTTACTGATATGAACTGCTAATTGGCTACTAGCCAAATTAGATCAAGTGATAGATAGCACTATGTGGTGCTGTAATTAGCAGGTCGTTGAAAGCTACAGATACACACCTGTTTTCCAATATGGACGGTTTGGTTAGAACATATAGTATCTCTTATCAGCTCAGTCTGGCTGACAGTTTGGAAGCTAGGGGGTATCTGGGCTGTGACAAGGAATTAAAAACTACATGCAACATTTCCTCTTCAAGGAACCCTGCATGAGTAATGATGAATTGATTCATGCAGAAGTGCATTTACAACCGCTGTCTTTAAAGTGTTTCTATATGACTTTCTACCACTAGGTGTACCAGCACCTTAATAAAACAAATGTTTAGTGGGCCACACACAGGGCTGTCGCGGTGAAATAATTCTCCATTAGGTTGGTTCAATATTGCAATATTTTTTATTTTGTTTTGACTGGTCAGGTACATACAATGTCTTTAGGTGCAAAGTGCGACAAAATTACGCCTAAAAGGGGCGCTATCACATGTAAATATCTTTACATATAAACTTTATAAATTAACTTGACTTACTTGCATAGAAAATATACTTTTCAGGAACAGTATATTGATGTTTAACATTTCTGTGCACTCCTTGACCAGGCCCAGTATCTCCATGATAAGGCTAATTTTACACAGCCATGGTTGTTTGGCTCTACAGTATTGATGGGCTATCCTTGGCTGCAGCATGTTTGTTGGGACTGTGCGCTGAATAAATCACTGTTTTCCACAATTGGCAGTGTCCAATTCAATAGCCATTCAGCATTTTCTCACATACTTTTAAGCGCAATATCTGTGTTTGTTTACAATGCTTCATTCTGCCCAGACTCAGTCTGCATGGCTGACTGTGTGAGCGCACCTCTTTTTCCGGTATACACATCGCCGAGAAGCCTTAATTAAACAGACGGATTTCATATTTTATTGAAATTCACTTCAAGTTTAGCCCGCCAAGAAGTCTCTTGGTGCTGTTGATAGCCAGCTCCACCACTGGTCACAAGAACAGTGCAGTAATTTGTGCTCCTATAACACAGTGAATAATAGCCTGTAGTGTGGCAAACAAATGCCAACGCCTTTTGTTATTCGAACACATTTCAGACAGACTTACACAGGTTAAACCATGGAGGCTACCGTTACATATTAATCTGTTCTGCAGATCCAGACAATATCTTTTTAATTATTTGCTCATTTTATAAATATAAAAAGCCAGTATACTGTATGGTGAGCTACTGGTTGTACCTTGCACGTCCAGCTGATGGAAAATAGCTTTTTTTTAAACCAATAAGAGCAGAAATAATGCTGCTTACGCTAGACTAGCTGTCTGGATTAATGGATTACTGATAGCAGGCTGGCGTCTCTGTGTGTGGAATGTAATGTCCTTGTTGCCTGTGTGTGTCTCTCTCTCTCTCCTCCTCCTCTCTCTCTTTTGTGCTGGAACGAGGGGGAACAGGTAGAGGAGCAGGGGTGATAATGACTTGTCAAATTAGAGGAGATAGATCCTGCAGCGAGTGTAAACACATTCCGGAATGTTCGGATGACATTTCCCAAGTTGTATTTCTACTGGGGGAGATTAGCAGAGTGACAGCTCATCCACCATCGTACCGAGCACAGCTGCACGTTCGCGGGGGGGGGGGGGGGGGGGGGGGGGGGGGGGGGGGGGGGGGGGGGGGGGGGGGGGGGGGGGGGGGGGGGGGG
>JAODOY010004851.1:0-10719 GCA_025399855.1 Forbesichthys papilliferus
CATGTTATGTTCAATTAAACCATGGCAACATCTAATGTTTGTGTAGTGTTATTTTCAGCAGACTGTGTTTTTCTATTTTTGTGACTTAGATGAAGTTCAGAGCACATTTTAGGACCAATTCATGAAAAACTCCACGTAATCCCAAGGGGTTCACATACTTTTTCTTGCCACTGTACCTATATAAGATAACACAGTTGACAGTGCATGTCAGAGCACAAACCAAGCTATGAAGTCCAAGGAATTGTCTGTAGACCTCCGAGACAGGATTGTAACGATGCACACATCTGGGGAAGGCAACAGAATGATTTCCGCAGCATTGAAGGTCCAAATGAGTACAGTGGCCTCCATCATCCGTAAATGGAAGAAGTTTGGAACCACCAGGAGAACCTTCCAGAAGGACAACCATTTCTGCAGAACTCCACCAATCAGGCCTGTATGGTAGAGTGGCCAGATGGAAGCCACTCCTCAGTAAAATGCACATGACAGCCTGCCTGTAGTTTGCCAAATGGCACCTGAAGGACTTTCAGTCCATGAAAAAAAAAAAAAAGATATGGTCTTGAACTCTTTGGCCTGAATGCCAATTGTCATGTCTGAAGGAAACCAGGCACCGCTTATTACCTGGTCAATACCATCCCTATTGTGAAGCATGGTGGTGGCAGCATCATGCTGTGGGGATGTTTTTCAGTGGCAGGAACTAGGAGACTATTCAGAATCGAAGTGAAAGATTAATGCAGCAAAGTACAGCGACATCCTTGTTCAAAACATGCTCCAGAGCACTCTGGACTTCAGACTGGGGAGAAGGTTCATCTTCCAACAGGACAATGACCTTAAGCACACAGCAAAGAAAACAAAGGAGTGGGTTTGGGGCAACTCTGTGAATGTCCTTGAGTGGCCCAGCCAGAGCCCAGACTTGAACCCGGTTGACCATCTCTGGAGAAACCTGAAAATGGCTGTGCACATCAACCTGATGGAGCTTGAGAGGTCCTGCAAAGAAAATGGGAGAAACTGCCCAAAAGTAGGTGTGCTAAGCTTGTAGCATCATACACAAAAATACCTAAGGCTGTAATTGCTTCCAAAGGTGCTTCAACAAAGTATTGACCAAAGGCTGTGAATACTTATGTACATGTTATTTATTTTATAATACATTTGCAAAAATGTCAACAAAAAATTTTTTTTTATTTTGTTATGAGGTATGATGTGTTGAATTTTGAGGAAACAAATTATTTTAATCCATTTTGGAATAAGGCTGTAACATAACAAAATGTGGAAAAAGTGAAGCGCTGTGCATACTTTCTGGATGACCTGTATGTTATTCTGTGGTATCTACTAGTATATTGTTCTGTGGTATCTACAGTCATGTCAGTTTGTCTTTTCTTTTTTTCTGTGCAGTATTCAAAAGAAATGTTTAGACCTCCACGCGCGTCGTCATCACACGGGAGAGTCGTTTCCATGCCAACAGTGTTCATACTCCTCACCTGACCGGCAACTATTGCTGAGACATGTCCGTCGAAACCACGCCCTGGCAACTGCACACACTAAAACTAGCAACTAAATCTTCCTTCCTTGGTTGCCAGGGAGAGAAGTGCCTGGAGCTTGAGAGACATTGTAATGTTTTATTTTTTTATATTTGTAAATCCTTTTGTACCTCCTACTTTTTACATGTGCTGCTTTTGACATGCACAAAACCAATGAATTTTTTGACTTACTGTATTTATATATGCATATTTATAAATGCATATTTATAATGTATGTATTTAGAGAATTTGTCATAATTTCAATGTGAAATGAGATACTAAAGCAAAGTGAAATGTACTGGACTTGGTAATAAGGTATATTGTATTGGTATAGCTGGATAAACAACATTTTGTAGTAGTGGTGGTAGTTCAACTGCCGTGGATTTCCCACAATCTTTGCGGTAGAGCCTTTACAGTATATTGTAGCATTGGGAGTTTGCATGTCCATTTTGCAACTACAGATTCATTTATGTTCAGCTCTTCACCCTCCAGAAGAGCGCACTCATGCTCAGGCTCCAAGTGCCTGAGATCACACATCCCCTTAGGTTGCATTGCAATTCTGTTCTTAAAGCACTTGAGTTCTAAATAGGGTAGAATTTTAATATGTATAATTATTGTCATACATATTTACTGTCTAAGTAAGTTGACTGTGTTAATATAGTGCATATAGTTGAATTGGTATGTGTTTTTGTATTTATACATGTTACTCTAACATGAAATATATATCAACAGAGATTATTCTAATCTTTTGCTGTGGTCTGTTATCAGAAGCAGAGCCGGCCCAAGCCTTAAAGGGACCCTAAACAGAATTTGATTTGAGGGCTTCCCCACTGCTTTTGCACTGCCAAAAATATTCATTATTGTCGATGCTTGATTATTAATGTCAGGGTTCTCACGCCAAGTCAAATTTAAAATTACTTGACTTGTCCTTAAAGAGATAGAAAAGAGGTTACAAGGTGCAGAAAATATTCATAATATAGTGCAGAGGGATATATTTAATATACATCAACCAAATAAATAACAATAAAAAAAATAAGTTAACATTATGACAAAAAACGCTACATGCAAAGGGCTCAGGGCTGATGTGTTTGTAATTTCCCCCCATCCCTCTTTCAACTCTAGGCTATTGCTGAACATTCTTAAGTGGTGCAACTAGTCTAGCTAGCTGCAATGGCCCATTTTTAAGCAGGTGCAATTGGCTCAGTAAAACGGTGTATTTATGAACAGTCAGAAGACAGAAGCACCTGAAGAAACTGCCAAATATCCATGTAAAATCCAAGTTGTGTCACAATGGTTAGTTCAGAGTATCTTTCAGATAGTAAAAATGTTCTACAGAAGCTGCAGTATGGCAGTCAGACTCAAACGCAAAGTGCCGTTTATCGTGACACTTTTTACTTTTATAGTCCAGGAGCTGCATGACGTCCCCACGCTCGAGTTAACTCCATACAGAAAATCACCGGACAGACAGAAAGTGAAATAAATATAGGGAATATTTTGCGATTCAAATGAAAGTTGATTTCCATAGTTTGTATGTGTTTATATTAAGCCTCTATACATCCTTTAATGACATGTTAAGACTAAAATTACTGATTTCCCTTGACTATTCCTTTAACTTCAGATTGATGTCTGTGTAAAAAGGATAGGCAGAATGATAACAATAAAAAAAAATTTAATGTGATAATATTTAACATATTGTAGGTGCTACACAAGTAAACAATCAATTCTTAAATTAGGTTTTGTAAGGAGGGGAAATCTTCCTTAAACGGTCCTTATGGTTTTTCATCTAAAAGGGTAACAATTTTACAACAGTAATCAGGTGTTCAATTGTACTAAAGCATATGCTTTAGTGCAATTGAACACACTTTCCAAGTAATAACAGCACAAAGTGAACTTGGTGTACTGAAAAATAATATAAACCAGTAGACAAAATACTCTAATTTGGCCTCTACCTTGCTATTATTTGATATGGTTTTATTTTTCTTTTTCTGAGCCTCATAGTCCGCTTTAGTGGCATTGCTATTTTTTTTTTAAAGATGAATATGATTGATAAGCTACCAGCTGAGGCAACAGGACTTTATTTAGACATACAATCAATCCTAGCCAGGCCAATAACATAGCCCAATTATTAGCCTACTGCGTTTCTGATTGATTATACCAACCATTGACATAATCCATCCATCTATGCATCATCTGATGTATTAATTCACTCTTATTTATTCATTAAGTTCGCGGTCATTGACATATAATAACATAATTTTTAAAAAATTGAGAGGGGTTCTCTGGTGGCAGTCGCATAGTTCGCTTATACGTCGGGCCGGTGTCGTGCCAAAAAATGACTTGCTGAAATAAAGTGATCATAGTATGAAAAGTGCATTTTTAACTGGTAAAAATGTATGGATTAATTATAATTTAGAGCACAGAAGAGGTGAAGCACTATAAATTAAAGATAATTTTAAAATATATTCATTTTTAGGCGGCCATAAACAATGTTAGTTTTACTACTTATATTTTCGAAAATATATGTGTATTGTCTATAATGTATGTGTAAATTGTTTGCTATGTCAAATATCCTTGTTTAGATATTTAAAAAATTAAGGAAACTGAGTCTAACATAATGGTTTATAGGCCGCAGATAAAAATAAAAATATTTTTAAATTATCCTTAATTTATAGTATTTCACATTTTCTGTGCTGTAGATTATAATGAATCCATTCATTTTTACCAGCTAAAATATAGGGAATATAACCATAAAATGCACTTTTACATACCGTGATCACTTTTTATCAGCAAATCACTTTTGGGCACACCACCTGTCCTGACCAGAAGATGTGCTAGTAGAGGGATTAGGTTAGTCTTGTTAAGTGACAATGTGTGGCAGCATTGCACCACATTGCACACATGCTGCCACAGCTACACATAAGGCGCATGCTGTATGTGAGCATAATTTATAAGTGGGAGCATCATTCAGAAAGCCTTCTGAATTATAGTGTAATAATGAAAGATATAAAATCTGAATATGTTAGTTAAAATCCCATGTGGCATTTGCTATTTCCCAGAGTATGGTGACTAAATACAGTTTTATTTTTTTACACCCGTACAAGTGTGTAGCACGTTTAATCCTATTATCTCTGGCTAATACTGTGTCCGACAACAGGGAAGCAGCAATGTCTCCTGAGAAGACTGCCATTGTATTTGCAGGTATGTTAATAACATGAATACATCTTAGTTAGAAGAGTTAATATAAGGAGATTTTGATAGACTTTCCTTTGCCTGCAGTGCTGTTAGGCCTTGCGGCAGCCTTTATAGAGGAGCTAGATGATAGGTAAGTATCAGTCGTGTCACCGGTACAGTAGCCTACACTAGCTAGCGCTCAGCACGGGACATTTTGTTTATGATGAAATATGATTTTAATGCTAGTTAAATGCAATAGTTAAATATGATTCTTATATAATGTGCAATCATATATTTACGGTGGCTATTATTGATGGTTTAAGTTTTGTCTTTTCAGGTTTATGGAAACAAAGCAGGATGATGAAATATGGCTGATAGAAGTATGTTAATTAATTTAGTCTTAAAAAAGTATTTTATTTAAATTATTTTTAACAAAACAAAATAAAGGGAAGATGTCCTGCTGTTCAAGGCACCAATGCATTGGAACAGACACACTACATTGCAACTTGTATCTGCTCTGTGCTGTCTAGTTCTACGCCCCCTGGTGTACGTTCTGCATGCAGCTCGACCCAGTTATCCGCGACATTGCCGCTGAGCTGAGGAGTTTGGGATCTCCTGTTAGCGTGGGCAGAGTTAACGCTGAAGCACAGACAGGTGAGTCTGTTGGTGCTATGGGAGCTGGCTGCCCTGTACATCCAGTGTTGGACGCATTCTGCTGTCAGTTGTCCAACCATACTCCTGATAGATCCTACTGGATCTACTGGGAGCTATCAGATGCCATTTGGCACTGTTTGTGTGTGTGCTTGCATACATGCATTATTTGTTCAGCACATCTATCGGCTAAGTGTGCCTGCCCCCCGTTTATCTGCCTCCATAGGTATTGCTAAGGAGTTTAGTGTACGGTTATATCCAGCAATCGTAATGTAAGTTAATATAATGTACTTTCTACGTTTTATTTTATTTTATTATATGTGCTATTCAAATATGATTGTTTGTCATGTAAACACTGTATTTTGAACCCATCTTTATTGGCAGGCTAAAGAATAACAAAAAATACAATTATCAAGGAGCCAGAACCAAAGATGCCATTTTTGATTTTGCCAATCGAGTGGCTGGGTTAGTAGACGTGTACAATTTTTAAAGTATGCAGACTATTGAATAGACAATGTTTACAATACGCATAGACTGATATATTCACTGTCTATACGGCATGCGTATTGTGTTTCTGAATGTTGCAGGCCAGCGGTGCGGTCTATCAGCAGTCAGCAGCTGTTTCAACATGTCCTGAGTCATCATGATGTTCTCTTCCTATACGTCGGAGCTTCATCTCCTCTGAAGGTCCGGAGAAGTCGGCTTACATTGTTCACTTTTGGATAATTACTAAATTATTGGAGGTCATGTGCAATAAAGCGCATAACAACACTTACAACCTTTTTGCAGAGTGACTACATCGCTGTCGCTAAAGAGCTAATCATCCATACCTACTTCTTCTCTGCTAGCAGAGATATCCTGTCTCAGGTCAGTAGTAGTAAGCATTGCGCTTGTTATCTAGTCTAATGGATAGTTAGCAATCTCGTTAAGCTAATTAGCCAAAAAAAGTGTAGAGGTGAGACATGTAGATGACACGCCCACCCACCTTGTAAGGAGGCAATTCTGTCCATGTCTGAATGCTCATCTCTGACTGAAGATGTTTATCTTGTCGTCAGAGCGTCTCTGTTCCCAAACTCCCTGCTATACTCGTCTTTAAGGACGGAACCTATACCACATACAACGGTATGGAATATTATATCTTAGATAGTATATTCAGTAGACAACCAGAAAGTGTGTTAAAGTTTCTTCTCTGTCTTCTCTGCTCATTTATTGCTTATGCTACAGAGAGTAGAGATGGAGAGCTAATGGACTGGATCAAACGAGAGCGTTTCTTTGGTTACTCTAAGATTGACAGCTACACTCTGTATGCAATGGGAGACACAGGTATTAATATTGCATCCTGGCCAGTATCAGTTAGAGGCTAGTAAACACTGGTACTCCATCACCAACTTGGCATGTTGTCTGTTTCTCCGTAGGTAGACTGGTGGCATTGGCTGTGGTGGAGGAAAGAGAAATGTCTGAAAAAAGCCTCTGGTAGTAAATGTTTTATATTAGAAATGTTTTTGTCATTGTACAGTACGTACAATGGAATTCAGATGCATTTTCTGAGCGGGCTCTCTTATCTAAAATAATAATACATAGAGAGATAAATGTATAAATAAATTCAATAAGATATAATACATATACCCACACGCCATACGTCGGCCACAAATAAAGGCTAACTAAAAATAATTAATGCATTGTAATGATTGTAAATAGGGCCTATGGTGGGTGTTCATTCAGTGCAGAATGGTTATGCCCTTAGGATAAACACTGCGTAATAGTCTAGTGTGTGCTTTGATGGGCCTGCAGAGCTTCCCTGAGGGCAGCAGGACAGACAAGTGATGAGCAGGGTGTGATGGGTCTTTCAGGATGCAGTGAGCAGACAGCTGGAGATGTAGATGTCTTCCAGGCTAGTCAGATGTGTGTTGCTATATGTTTAGAGAAACATGGTTAGTATATTATTAGCAATTATTACACCTGGAACATAGCAAAGTCTTCCTGAAGTACACACAAACCACACACATACATACAATGCCTGTATTTCTCAGGTACAAAGACCTGGTGGAGAACATTGCATCAGAGCACAAAGAACTCTACCAAAAGTAAGACCGACCGTCTCTAATCACTTGTGTATCTGGTGGTCTCTAACTGTTTCTTCTCCTATATTAGAGACTTTTATTTTGGTGTCATGGAGGATTCTGAATATGTTAATGGACTGGTTATGGGGTGAGTACTGTCTGTTAGTGAATAATGTGTGTACAGTTATTGTCTTTGCACCACTATATAGATAACTAGAGGTATATATACATGTAGACATCAGTTTAGTGATGGTCTTTGTAAATGGTTCTCAGGGAAGTGGACCTGCCAATACTTATTGTGGTGAATTTGTCCAATGACGGATATTTCTTGCCTCGGGTGGCTGTGGAATCAGAGCAGCATTTGTTGGACTTTCTTAATGGTGTCCTAAATGGCAGCGTGGAGGTCAGTGTATGTTTGTCTGATTGTTATACTGTTCTGTATTATCTTAACTGGTAGGACAATACTTACAACAGTGGTAAACAAGTAATAGCAAGCTAGAATAAATCTATTACTTTGACAGTGTCAAGGAGGAAATAGTTTGTGGATACGCATCAGCCGGAAGGTTTATTCGGGAAAAACTACTATGATGGTAAGAGACATAGTTCTATAATACATTTAGTTCATGTCAGTGTATTGTTATTTTTAATATACTGTGTGTGTGTATATATATGTAAGTATGTATGTATGTGTGTATATATACAGTATATATACTGTATGTGTGTGTGTATATATGCATGTACAGTATATACACACTGTATAGATATTTATTAATTTATCATTTTGTTACTCCCTCACTATATCTCATCTCTGATTTTCAGCTGATCTTCTCCAAGGCTCCTCTGCTTGGTTGTTTCCTAGTCAGCGTACCAGTGACTATATTCTCATTAGTAGTTTATTTCTTTTATAAGATAGCGTATAAAAAAGATGCTGAGGACCAGTCCGCTGTCTCTGGCACTGAGAACAGAAAACTATCCAAAGGCACACGTCCATCCAGAAAGATGATGAGCAAGAAGGTTAACTAGCTAACTTTATTAAATGATGCTAGAATTAAATTTTATAATGGGAAGAGCTGTAGGCTACAAAAGAGATTTTGGTTATTGCAATCTACTGCCTGGTAGCCAAAATACCAATTGTGCTGATTAGTCGTACCATGTGATAGATGAGTGACATTGACATATTTCTACTGCCTTCTTAAAATGTACTGTAGTATTTTTGTGTGATTTATTACATTACAGCGATTACATCCAATGGCAATTTACTTGCAGTTCAGAAACAGAGAAATAGCCTACTATGCTTTAGTAATTGTGTAACAAGTTTAATATGTGAGCATTTTGAGTTCCATTACCAACAAGATTAGAAACTATCTGTATGTTGTGTCATGTGTAGCTTACATTACTATTTTAATTTAATGACAGTGATAATTTGGAAGTTATTGAAATGTGTTTTTATTCTTAATTTCACTATAAAAGTTAATTGATGACATATTACACTGACTAATGATGATTAAACACTTTAATCATTAAATGCATTATGTTTCATTATATTCTACGAAATAATGAAAACGCCGAACAGTTTCATGTAGTGACCCGGAAGTATACAAACTCACCTGGAAGTTTACTCATTTTTTGTAACAAGTTTCTGTAACGCTGGCTAGATAAATAGCCTGCTGGCGAGCTAATGTGCTAGATGGTCACATCAGCGTAATTCTCATTATTTAAAATTTCACCCATTAGCATTATCTGTAAATAAATAGCTCAGCTGGTACACCACGAGTCGAGGCCTTTTAAGAATCACCATGGAAACGGAAGAGCTTTACGAGGTACTTTGAGTAAGATGCTTCACGCTAACGGAGTCATCAGACTATTTGAAAATGAAAATGTTTTTCTTGTTAATTAAGAGTCATTTTAATTTGACCTGGCCGCTAACTAACCACCGGTACATTTCTTAGCAACTATATTTGGCCAGCTAAATTTTCAACAGGTTGATGTATAAATGTTTTAGTTATGACAGTTGCGATAGAATATATGTTGTTAACTTTAAAAAAATAATGCTGTGTACCGGTACCGCACCGTAGTTCAGGACGTCAATCTATTTAATTAGCAATAGTAAAAAAATAAATAAAATATAAAAATATAACCGATGGTGTACACACACACACTACTGTACATGTGTTTTATTGTACATGATTTGTTTCTGCCATATACATTCTGGCAAGCCACTGTATTAGAAACAAGGAATATAAAAATGCTATAATTATCTGAAATACCATGTAACAATGTAACTACACATTAAATCCTCCAATATTCAGACCTCATATTACATTAAATTGTAGTTGGATTACAATAGTCTGGTTAAGTGACATTGTACTGTCCTGAAGGTGGAAAGGATTGTGGACAAGAGGAGGTCCAGGAAGGGGAAGACAGAGTATCTGGTTCGTTGGCGTGGTTACGGGACCGAGGGAGACACCTGGGAACCAGAGAGCCATCTCAGTAGCTGCCTGGTCTACATCCAGGAGTTTAACCGGCAACATACAGAGAAACAGAGAGACACATTCCTTCGCTCCACGAGGAGCCTTCCACCTCCTCACACCCTCAACGCCCGCAAGCTCCTCCCCCGCCCTCTTTCCTTCCCCCTGCCCAGTCCTGCTGCCAACAACAGCGCTATAGCTGGAGACTGTTGCCAGGTAACTGCTCCTCCTCCCCCACCTCCCACAGACCACCCCTCCCCCATGCATTCAGCCAGAGCCACGCAGCAAGTCGACTGGCAGCCCCTGACGGGGTCATTTGGCTCCTGCCCCACCCAGGGGGGGTCGATGCGGCGGGGGCTGGACCTGGCCAAGAGTGGCATTAAGATCCTGGTCCCGAAGAGTCCCATCAAGCCTGTGGTGGACTCCCATCACTCCCCCAGTGAAGCCGGGGGGCAGGATGCTCAGACCGCTCCCCCAGAGGTGGCCCTGCTGGAGAAACCAGCAGGTGGGAGGCTGGGGCCCGGCCAGGAGAGAGCGCGCATGGGAACCCGGCCCAGGGGCCCCACCCAAGGACTTCTGCCCCCTCCTCAGGTCCCCATCACACCTGCAGCCATGCGCTCCATCCACAGCACAGGTTAGATCACGGCTAGGCTCAGCCTCTTGCGTCCATTAGCACTACGTCACATAAGCATAACATAACCTCTGTGCTGAACTTCTGATACATAGACCCCTGTAAGATACTTTGTATTGGCTGTTGGCATTGTCACTCACAAGCCCTATACAGTATCTCACAAAAGTGAGTACACCCCTCACATATTTGCAAATATGTGAGCATATCTTTTCATATGACAACAA
>JAODOY010004852.1:0-10718 GCA_025399855.1 Forbesichthys papilliferus
AGGGTTGGGATGATGAGTGTAACATGAGTGGTGGTATTACTTTATTTTTTATATATTGTATTGTTTTAACTCATTTTAAATAGTTTTTAATGACGTAATGTGAAGCACTTTGTGTTACATGAATTTGTATTAATAGTGCTATATAAATAAAGATTGATTGATTGATTTTCTATTTTGTATATGTACTGTTACTATTTAATATAGTAAATATATTATTAGATTAATCGATAAATCGTTTGAATAATCTGAATATTATTTGACTACTAAAATAATCAATAGCTGCAGCCCTACATATTTTGGCTTCTGAAATGCTTCTTATAAAGGAGCCATAACCCTCTGATAGTAGCACATGAATTAAGATTGACAAACAATCGAACAAGGCCGAGACTGTGTATCTATTATAATGCATTGACTGTGTATAACCAGGTGATGGCAGCATTGAACCAGTAACTAGTGCTGTAACATCGGGCTGCCTGGCACTACAATCCTGTCATATTATTTTCACCAGTGTGTTTTTAACAGTGTAATTTATACCAGTCTAATATGATTGTCAGATTGAGAAACACTGTCTACATCATGCACGTTGTTACATTACATCCAAGTAATTGTTATTACTTGGATAATCATTTATTATTATTTATTTATATTTATTTATATACTTATTTTCTCTTGATCAAATGACGTAGTATATACATACTATAATCATTTAAGTGTACTTGACTGAAGACATTTTTATTTTTTCTTAATTAATATAAAATTGAGCCTAATCGGTATAATGTATATGTAAGGATTTAACAAGAATGATGAATTAATGTAAATAGTTAGTTTATAGAAAATAGTTTATTTTAATTATCATGTTTGTTTTAAGACTTTGAGCTAATAGACTTATTTAACACATTTTGTCTTTGTAGTCTTTTCTAAACAATCAAACCATTCCCAGCAATTATTTTTATTTTTATTAGTGAAACCGACTGCACACACATCACAACACTATGGGCAAACACTGGGCACTGCACTCAAAAACAAAAACTGGAAAAAGAATCCCAGAATAATTGTTTCCCATTGCCCCTCCACTGAACCCCAGACAGGTCAGTACAGTGTTTGATCAGGTGGAAGGAAAGGGGATTGCGACCCCCATGGAGGCTCTGAACTGATCAAAGACATAAGGCAATATGACCCACCCCTCCTCGCCCTCCCCCACCCGAACATGCCTGTCTGGGGGCAAACCCAGTGACCCTGCACCAGTCGTGGTTGGCAGGCGGAGGAGTTGAAGTGGGCAGGGGAAAGAGGCATGGCTACACTGTAGTTACTACAGTGTAGTAGAACCTGCTACTGTAACTCTAGCACAGTGTGATGGCCCTGCCTAGTTTTAACAGGCCTTTGACTGCTTTCTCCCTATTGGCTGGATGAAAACCCTAATTAGTTAATGAAGTGCACCTGGCTGGGCCTATTCCAGAGTAGCCTATAGGAATGTTTGCAGCACAACTCCAGGTGTCTCCGACCCTCCTGGCACCACACATGGCATTTGCTGTTTAGTGTGATTCTTAGATTCTTAGCTTAGTTAGCATGCAACATGCACCACATATATTCACATACAGACATTCACACCTCATTGTATGTTATTCTGTTGGTGTATGTTAGTTTGGAGATTTGTGTTATGTTTAGTTTACGGCCCTTGAGCCAGGCCGTAACAACAGTGACCGATGTTTGGATGGATAGACACACAGATGGATCCTAGTTTTCAGAACTACTAAGATTATATATGATTTGAAAATGTTTGATAAGAAGAACAGGCAGGATAGGGATGTATGGTTCTATTTTCTTATTTTGATGAGAAATCAAGCCGTCATTCGCAGTACTTTTACTAATGTTAATTTTACCTTTATTACACCATTAATTGAGAAATTCTTATTTACAATAATGGCCTGGCAGAAGACAAAATGCCTTCAGTCGGGAATGGGTACTGGGATTAAATAAAAATAACAAATATAAACAGATATACAATACATGGCAAAAACACAACAAAAACTAGCCAAGCACACAGACTCCCAAGAAACTAAAAAGAAATAAAGGGGCAAACGCAGGCAGCAAGACAAGAGAAAGACTTCAGACATGCACAGTGGTCTGCAGAGAGGAAACAGTAGAGCAGTATTAAACATGAAACAGCCAATACAACAGCAGGGCAACATGATAAGACCACATACAGCATCACATAAAGCAGTTACATGTATCTGTAAATGAGTTAGTTACACAATAGTGTGTGCACCGTTATTACAGCAGAATTGGTTTTTCAGTGGCCAAATGCTGTTTGTTTCTACGATAATATATATTCTCGAATGCGGAGATCACCAGAACACTGAAAAACAAGTTGTTTTATTAGAATATATTCAGAAACTAAAAGATTGGAAATTACTGTTACAGTAAAATGCCTGAAGCGATGAATCTAGTCTTGAAGGCCAGTGGAGATATGCTGCAGGTACTGCATAACGATGTACTATAAAGAAGGGCTCAGCACTCTAACAGGTGCAACAAAACTGACAGTTATGGTGTTGTCTGTACATATATGACCACACAGGCCTAAGAAGAACCTAGCACAAAACCTTTGCATTAATGAGGTCAAAATATAAAGGTAGACAGGATATTTAAGAATTTTAGACTAGCAGCAGGATCCCTGCAATAAAACTTATGCATATTATAATTTCCTAAAACAGTTATGAAATATTACAGTAGCCATATTAGTGAAGTCATTTACAATATGCATACAGTACACTGTGCACGAACGATAGTCTGATCTACAGTATGTGAATTATATCAAAAAAGGTTGGGAAAATACCATCCCCAATTAGAATTTGTCCAAAATGTGTCCACAAACTCAAACAGTATAATTATGTCCCCTTCATTCTCTAGTAAATAATGAGACAGTTTATTTTTTACTGACTGATCCTTAGTAGCCATTTACGATCCACATTCCACAACCAGAGCTTTGTGTTCTAACACAAAAGTGTAATTCCTTTAGCACATTGGAAATGTCCAACTCTATTTTCACTGACACACTGGTACTGAGAATACTGCCATTTGCTTGCAGAGCCATAGTGGAAGTCTATCAATACTCTGAAAGAGACACAGCTTGTACTGTATTTTTGGGTCAGGATTTATACCTTGAAACAGATCAGCATTGTCATACACACACTACAATCTTCATGGACCCTGTAAATTTCTAAGTTGCACTTTTTAATTAAGAGAACACATTATTTGTTTAGCTTTTAATTGTTTTTTTTTCCTCCTGTAAAAGTTTTTTTCCCTTCAAGCTTCTATGTGTGTTTAGGTTGCCATGGTTATCGTCAGAGGATGAGGTAATGCACTCTGTGGAATCTGATTGGTTCCTTGCGAACAGTTTATGGTGGCCCCACACAAAGAAGTGATCTAGAGTACAAGAGGCTTAGAGCAAACTCAAATCTGAGACTGAACCCCTACCAGCACGCACACACACACACGCACGCACACACACACACACCTCCCAGAATCTACTTGTTGCCTCTTCACCATCTTTGTGATCACAAATGAAGGGCTCCATTCATGCTGGCAAATGACTACTTAAGCATGAGAGCAGAGAGCTCTCTCTCTCTCTCATGTGTGATGCTGTAGTGACATGAATACGGTCTTATGTTTATTCCAATACAGAATGCTAGCAACGTCCAGCGTTATTACAGACACTGCATTATTGCACCTTTCTATTTACAGTTTACAGAGTAAATTTACACAAATTTAGTATTTTAAACCGTCCTGTTTTTGGGAGGGTATTACATCTAAATGTTCAGTTGAATCAATAAAACATAAATAAGACTAAACATGTTTCATTCTGAGCTGTAGAAAAAATGCAAAGCATGAGGATAGAGTATTTTTCTCATGATTAGCGACATGTGACAACGTGAAAATGAATGAACTTGTTTTTCTCGATTGCTTAGGCACACTTATCAAATGGCTAAGTTACCAAAAACATCTGAGTGCAAGTAACACTTATTTGTAATACATAGTCTACTGAACAAAGAAAAGGTATATTTTATGTATTGTTTACAGTATATATTTATTTCTGAGTTGAGTTGTTTTTTATGACTGTATCTGTGTTATATTCTTTGCAATTACTAGTAACTTCTGTGGGAGCTTTTGGACACAGCTTGTACTTCTAAAACATAACAAGCTAGCTCCATTTTAACTTCAGCTCCCCATCTGACTCCATACAAGCAAGGCCTGCTGCCATTCCATTCACCACAGACCAGCTCAGCAACCATGCAGATTCAGATAGAGAAGCTGCAACTGTTATGATAAGAACATTTGTTGCATGTAACATTAGTAACATTGTATGTAACTATTCCAATCTGTGTTCAACAGATTCACACTGGCTGTCTAAGATTCCAGCTCTTGGAAATACAGTTTGCAGACCTGACTGACACTAATCCTTGGGTTAAAATGTGTATTGGGCATAAACCAATAATGAAGCCAGCCAGCCAATCGTATTGCAGGACAACCAATACGTATGTCTATGAGGTAGGTAGCTAGGTAGCCGTAAATATTCTGGCATATTACAACAAAAACAAAGATAATTAACAAATCACTCAGCCAGTAAATATCCAGTTAGGTTCTGATTAAATAATATTATGAAGTCGGTCAGTAAGTCAGGCTTGATTTACTGGGCCCAGTCTATTAGACCATGTGACTCTGACAAGCTGTCTAGTTTTTTATTACTACACCAAACTCAACGCAATAGATAAATAAGCCTTAACTAGATAATGAGTAGAGATGTAATCGAACCAGACCTCCTTTGGCATGACTACTTACCCTGCATTATAAGATGACAACATTGATCTCAGAGGATAAAATTCAGGTGCTACTGTACGTTACTGGAGTCAGAACATGTTTGTATATGATATACAAAAATTATTGTTGTCGTCTCTTATCTTACGGACTAGGTAGAAATGTTTTGGTGCATGTTTGCACTTCTCTTAGCCCAATTCTAAAGGGAGATGGTGATTTGTACAGACAGTAGCAGCAAATGTAATTAACAAATGAGCCTTCTGTCACACTGGCTGCAATATGTGAGCACTGTATAGAAAGTCTGTTAACAATATGGCCTCTATTGTGTGGTGACTCCTAACACTCTGAAGTTGGTATTTAACATAAGAACATATGAGACCATTTGGAAAGCCACACGATATTCCACTTGTTGCATAGATCTTGCAACACGTGGGGGGAGGTGTCTATGAATTTGTGCTATGGTCCTCAGTAAATGGAGGTAACAATATTATTCTGCTGCCAGGTTCAACAGCGGTAGAAAAAATACTGTACATATCACACTGTGGAAAATGAGCTGAAGTAACCTTTTACTTAATGAAATAGATATTTGAATCATATTTAATATTCCCCACAGTTGCAGAAAATAGATACAAAATAGGTCTTTCAAAATGTATAGAACATATTTACATTTACGACATTTAGCATACACGTTTATCCAAAATGACTTACCTGTAGTAAGTCGCTTTGGATAAACGTGTCTGCCAAATGATGTTCTACATGTGTCAATAGTTGAACAGGTCATACACCAGCAAACATAAGCAAACAATATTCTATTAAAATAGTTACAGCATCTTGTCATCATGTCTACTACAATGTCAATATGTCATGACATTATCAAACACAAGTGCTAATAGCCTAAGTAATAAAGTGCATAATTCATGAGAGTGGAACAGGATTTCATTTTATTCATGAATTATAAATCAAGAGTAGCAATAAGAATAAAGGCATCAACAAAGAAGCTTGAGGAGTGAGTGCTAGGAGGTGAAGATGTGTGTTTTGGAGGTGTGTCTTGAGTCTCTTGTGGAAGATGGGTAATGTTTCAGCAGTCCTGACTGATGTTAAAGGCTTGTTCCACAATTGTGGTGCCAGGACAGAATCCATTCGAGACTTCGATGAGCGAGTCTTAAGGCCTCGTAACGATGGCAATGCCAGCCGCCAGCCGAGGTGGTAGAACGAAGTGCACATGTTGGGGCCTTGGAACCGGACCACTGTTTGGAGGTAGCTTGGGTCAAAACTGTTTTCTTTACTGCCTTGTAGGCCAGCACCAGTGTCTTGAAACGGATACAGGCTGCAATGGGGAGCCAGTGATGTTCTCGGAAGAGGAGGGTTACATGGGAGAACTTATGTTGTTTGGATACTAGGCGGACTGCAGAGTTTTGAACGCTTTAAGCGTCTGGTAATGCAAGCTGGTAATTCGGTTAACAGAGTTCAGGTGAAAAATCACTAGCGCTTGAACAAATAGTTGTATCGCTTTCCTTGTGAGGAGCGGCCTTATGTATCCTTCTGATATTGTGGAGTGAGCATCTGCAGGCACAAGCAGTTGTGGCGATTGCTGTATGCTGCGCATGACAGTTGGTTGTACAGGATGACTCCAAGACTCTTTACAGTAAGAGAGAAGGACACTGTGGTGTTCTCAAGAGTGATAGACATTGTTGAGAGGTTGAGTATGAAGCAGAAATGTAAGCACTGCATAATTATGGAAAATAACATACATAACAGAGGTCACAACTAAACTCATAACTACAACTACACCCCTTGTGTAGGCTACTGTACATAGCTCAGGGAAACGGGGCAAATATTGACCCACATTCACACCCAGTCTGTTTCTCTCACACACACACACACACACTTTCTAACTTCCTTTTGAATGCCCTTTATCCATTCCCACATCAAGTTCTCACTCTTTTCTTCTAATGTTCATGTTTGGTGCCCAGTGAAAGAGAATTCCAGCTCTCTGATTGGCAGCTAATAGTTAACAGTGATCTAAAATGGGCGCGCAGGCATTGGCTTCTCACCCGGGGGAATTCAGGTCCACTGGTGTTGCCGTGGTGAAGGCGTCCTCTCAGACGCTATGCTGACCTCTCGCTCTATTACCATGGTTCTGTTCCAGGCAGATATTGTGGGTAGCCAGGCCGGGATAGATTTAGAATGCTAATGGTACAGGGGCACACAAGGTGAAGTGGACACACACATTTCATTTACACAGGGCCTAATCTATGCAGAATGTGTAGAGAGAGAGAGAGAGAGAAAGTGTAAAGCAAAAGGGTGGATATTAACATATTGTTGATGGTAAGAACTGACATATAGGACCAGCATTGCCTCACTAAAAGAGAAAGAGTGTTTATGCTGAACACATTTCACGGTAATATTTACAAAAAGAAAATGTGCAAAACTATATTGGTAATTTAAAAAAGGGCAGTTTGTCTGGATTTGTCTTGCCAAGTAATTTTTTGTAAAATTTACTCAATATTTTCATTTCAGCTCGAAGTTAGCAGGCATTCTCAAGAATGACTGACCATGCCTTTAACAGACGGTGCCGGCTACTGGCCTCTGGTTAATTTTTAAACTAAATCAATCAACCAACCAATCAGCATTGCTACAACTGTTATGATTGCCTTATCTAACTCTACCGTCATGTCAAAACATACTTGACATGCCTGACTTCAGAATTTAGAATTTCTAAATTATGGCTTTCCGTTAAAAATAATATATATAAATAATAAGAACCATCATGAATTAAAAACATTCTTAAATCAGTCCCTCTCCAACACATTTGGAGTAGGACTTCACGTCCAGGTAAAGTACA
Source organism: Forbesichthys papilliferus (assembly GCA_025399855.1). Classification (NCBI taxonomy): domain Eukaryota; kingdom Metazoa; phylum Chordata; class Actinopteri; order Percopsiformes; family Amblyopsidae; genus Forbesichthys; species Forbesichthys papilliferus. The sequence continues at coordinate 7,658 of JAODOY010004852.1, forward strand.
GCGCACACCTGGCTGAGCTTGCAATCGTCCAGGCAGAGCAAGCTGCTGTTGTAGCTCACCATGAATTGGGTGAAGTATTTGTCAAAGGTTTTGGTTTGTTGGAGCCTGAAGCTCAAGCCCAGCTCAAGCAAGTTAAGAGGTTGGATGTCTTTTAGTTTGAAGGCCTCAGTCATGGTGTATTCCAGCCTCCAGTCAGGGCTTTGTTTTTGGTTGGCTTCCGTCAGATTCAAATAGTACTGCCAGATATCCTTCAGGATATATATATGAGAGAGAGAGAGAGAGAGAGAGAGAGAGAGAGAGACACTTTTGTTTAACGTCCCCTAAAAGGTTGTTGTGTAAACAACCCATTATTTTTATTTGCTTGACTGCAGTTAAGTTGATTTCTCTTTTAAATCAAGGTTTTCACATTAAGCTCAGACAATACAGAGTTAATAGATGTAACCTGACTCCTTTTTGCCTGTATCAATTTACATTACATATAATAGCTTAATATAAAACAGAATTTTAACAGGGTTGGGCCTCACCACTTCGATTAGTCTTCCCCGTTTATTATCTTATTATCGCAGTATCAAGTGTTAAAGAGCTGATTGTAATACATAACAGGAACAGATTCTTACCAATAGAGAGAAGTCTTTGGCATCATAATGGTACATGCGGAAAGCTGGGTTGTTGGAATAGGGCTCCAAAGCATTTCTGATTGGAGTAATGGCCGGTGACACAAAAACAGAGTTCACTGGTTTGCCTATAAGATAATCAAGTGAAGAAGAGGTATTTTACCTAGGTAAATGATGTGCGGTACATGGACTAGTTGGATGTTACAGTACATGTTAAAATACACTTAATCCAAGATATACATATTACTTACAATTTACATGGATGATTAGACCTTCCCTGAACTGTATGAACATCTACAATACCTGACGCTATGGGCCATTTGGCAGCACACATTTACACATACATATATACATACAGTGTTTATTTATATACTTAATAGAATATATTCTATTACTAAACACTCATTTCATATTAAAAATACAATATGTTTTAAAGTTTATTTTATAACAAACACTAATATGGATATATAATTACACAAATACACTATTTTGCTATGCTTACTGTATATGTTGGTTTTTTTTGCTTACCTTTCTGGTCCAGCAATACCATGATGCTATCTCTATGGGTGTGGCCATAGAACTGTCCAGTGATGACATCACTGTAGCTCCTGAATATGGACAGCAGCCTTTCATTGTCACTCTCTCGAATAGCAGTGATGCCTCTGGCAAATGGCAGGTATCCCACAGGTACGTGGCCTATTATCAGCACCTTGGAGGAGAGTCTGTTTTTGCTGATTGTTATACAGAACACAGTGTCTGCCACTGATTTACAGTAGCTGACACGTTTATCTAAAGCATTGGAATAAAAGTATTTAACTACAAAACAGGCTACAGCATGCAAATGATGTACTGTACCAGAAGGTACCTAGGAGCGATGTATGGGAATGAGAACATTAGCATGCCTGCTAGTTCTGAATGCAACAACGTTCAATTCAAATAGAAGACATGCATCTGACAAAAGTGCAGAGAGCAGCTGGTAAATTCAACAAATGCTCAACCATTGCAGTTTGACACAGTTTGAGTTATGTATTTTAATTACAGTATATTTGCTAGTATATATCCTGCACTTGCACCTTCTCCAGTGTCTGAGCAGCTCTCTCCAGGGTGGTCTCCAGCCACTTAAACTGGCCTGCTGGGTCGCTCGTGTTGAACGTGGCTTTGTTGGGACTGTAGTAGAGGATAGTGTTCAGACTGATGAGACGCAGTCCTAGTCTGACCCGCTGGGAGTAGTATCCTCCTGCACACAGTATGACACCCACATGTAATACACAAACTTGACTCTGAATTTGCATGTTGCATCATTTTGAATTTAATTTTCTTTATTATTTCAAAAAATTAAGTATTACAAGACAACCAGAAAGCTAAGAAATTAGTTTATTTAAAAAAAATTTAAATTATGTTGTAGAAAATACCGTTTAAATATCATAGTACATTGTGACAGCATGTCTGTAATCATTTCAGATGTGAAATATGTGACACAACAATAACCAGGCCCATTTTTACCCTAATGCCTTTTTGCTTATTTGCCAGCATTGAGATATTTACAGCAGCTGAATATGTAGACCAATTACAGTGCTGGGGACCTACTGTCCTGTTTGTTGTAGACGTGTCCCTGCTCCAACACACCTGATTCACCTTAAGGCCTGTCACTGGTGTGTTAGCACCAGACAGTATTTTCAAAGCATATTACCTTCTCTAAGTGTGCTCAGGGCTTCAGGCTTTAGCCAGGGCTCCCAGAACTTTGCAGCCGCCTGGTAGATGACATTAGTGGACGTTGGCATTTGGTCCTAAAGAAGCCGGTGGAATAATTAAATAGAGAAATCTGAAATGCAAAATGGATGTCATGCCTCAGGACTTTAGTGTGTGTGTGCGCATGTGCATGAAAGACCCACACATTTGTGAACTTTCGCTTGGAATTAACCCCTTGACCCCAGCTGGGATCCAGCTCCGTACTGTAGTTTGTGTTCACTCCTGGTTGTTTGATTGGGTTCACCTGTGTTCAAATGTGGGATTCCTTGTCTGTATTTACACGTCTCTGCAGTGTTGTTGAGTTGTGCCTCCAGCCAGGCATTAATACTAGTCACCCTGTTGCCTCTAGTTGATCCCCAGTCCGTACCTTTGACTATCTGCCTTGTGTATTGGATTATTGCCTGCTTTACTGTTTACTGTCTTATTGCTGTCATTGGGTCCAGAGAGTTGTCTAGCTTGTTAGCTGTCAGCACCGGGCTGTTAACTCATTGTTGGATTCCTTGACTTCTGTTCAAAAACAGACACCTTTTCTTTAAAGCCAGCATTTCTACTGTGTGGCGTCTGGGAGGCCTCTCGGCTCCAAGGGGCACACTCTCTAAGATGCCTAGAGTGGAAAGGTCCTGTGAGAGTATAAAATGTTACTTTATTTGTTATGCTTTAATTATCTGTTCTTCATTTTCATTCTATGATTTTGTACG
>JAODOY010004853.1:0-10715 GCA_025399855.1 Forbesichthys papilliferus
AGTTTATATATATATATATATATATATATATATATATATATATATAATCTACCATGTCTTTGTGCCCAATGTGCCACAGTCTTCATCCTTTATTATTTATTAAACATTAGTTTTACCAGGAAAGGCTCTGAGATTTTTATCTCATTTTCAAGAGCATCCTGGGGAGGTATAGGACCCTCGTTGATGAAAAGGTACTGCAGTGGGTGGCTGATCTAAACTGTTTGGAAAGGCCTATCCTATCCTATTGTAATGTCCCCTCCCCCTCCAGTTGGTCCTCAGTGGTGTACCAACCACTGGCCTGCAGCTGTCCAGCCCATGGTCTAGCCATACACACCAGTACTACACATGTGGGGTCCATACTGTATGCTTGGGCTTGTGTGTTTGTTTATTATCGTTTGTTGGTTGCTTCATTGTGTTTATCATTGTGCTTTTATATTGTCTGACAAACAGGTTGTTAAGTGCTGAGCAGAGTCTCATGTATCACTGTTCGGAGTTTCAGGGTTTCCTTTTATGCACCTGTACTGCAGTGGCCACACATCACACATAGTGTATTCAGTGTTGCTGCTGACACTGAAACAGTCAATTCAATCAATTCCACTTCATTGCAGACCCTTGGGTCCATATCAGCAAACTAAAACAAATCAACAACATATATAATAAAACTACCAATTACAATGCAATTATCAATTACAATAGTTATAGCTCATAACTGTACAATATAATGGCAAATTATTATTAAAAGTATCTAATATTAAAGAACATAGACATTTTTCCAGTGTTTCCAGAGGCAATAGAAATACCTTGTGTCACTCAGCATAGGCTCAGTTAAAACCAGTATAATTTCATTTTTTTAATAAATCAGCCTACACATAAATGTATACATGAAGTTCCTCAAAAGGGCATGAACATTGGAACGTTACTCGACACAAACATAAAACTTGCACTTGTCCATCTCGGTATCTTTAATAAGATTCGATATGTGTCATTGTGTGCTACCTGAAGCTTTTTAATCTTTGCTTTACTATACCAGCTCCATAGATAAGCTGTGCGTACAGTGACACGGTGTTGCTGCTGATGTATAGGGCCTGGTTACAGCACATCTTAATAACAGGCTCTCTCAGCCAGATTTCTTATATATTATTGTTTGAGGCAGCTTGTTAATTGGGATCAACCGACAGAATGAGATGTTTACATGTATTGAATCAGACATCCCTCCAACCAATCAGAATAGAGTATAGTGTCAAAGCTTCTGCTAGGCATTAAAGTCATATGTTGAGAAGCCAAATGTGTAACATAAATAACGTCTTGTTTCAGGATGCTAATGCTATTAAATCAGATGAGGAATCTATAATCAAGAAGACCGTGGCATTCTGAACAAATACAATAACATATGAACCTGACTGGACAGATCTTAGGGTTTAGCTAGACCACAAAGCTAAAGTAAATCCACTCAAAGTCAGTAAGCAAACACAAAGTTCATGCCCATTTGCCATGTGCTGGAGGCCCAGAGGCCATCATGTTGAATTATTTAGCACCACTCTTCAGCACAACCTAAAGAGATTTGGAACAATTACTGGGTATGCTATGGGATAGTATTATTATGGGCATGATAGAATTGTCATAACTAATCAGTTTAAATCTGATTAAAGCCTGAGTTTATTAGCAGTTTAAAACAGAAGTAGCACGTGTTTTCATTTTACAGTAGGAGCATATTCAGACACTGTACCTGCCAAAGAGCCTTTCTGAGAATGGAAGATGTCTAAGAAGTCATCTCTTCATGCTTGGTCTTTAAAATATAACTACAGGTGTCTTAACAGCATAAGACATATATTTCTAGACCATCATTAGGCAGGTCAGACGTCTTCTAAACTGAAGGGCGAGCAGTGATGTCATTCCTCCTGGGGACACTGCATGAGTCAGGTGACAAGAAGGAAGTCATCTAGTACTCCCAGACTGTCCCCTGGCTGCAGGCTACAGAACCCTTACATCCATCCCATGCTGTGCATCCTAACCCAGACTACAATGCCAAGGCAGAAGCACTAATAGGTGAACAAAGAGGTAACAATTCAGAGACAAGCTAGTAGATTTAAAATAGGAAGACGTTGAGCAGGTGACCCAGAATATAATGCTGCTGCAAATTGAGACACGGATTAAACCAGCGCTAACTTCATATAATAGCCTGGGACTACGATACGGTACCCAAAATCGGTTGGGTGAAACGATGTAAACACACGCTTGAACACGCACACGTCTTTGAGTGAGGTAGCACACACTCACCCGGGTGTATGTGCTCCTCCTCGTCTGAGACATTGCCCTTGGTCGGCTGCCGTCTTGGCAGAGGAAGTGGGTATTTTTAGGAGTGCTGGCCAGATGGGAAGGGAGGGCGGGGGGGAAGGGGGAGTGGTGCTGCTGAAACCCCTCGCTCCTTTCTCTGTCTCGCTCACCCTTGTTCACACCGTGCACTAATCCTCAGTGTACAAGCTCCACTAACGCGTTGACCCGACTTCAGCAGGGATGACTGAGCCAAGAGAAGAGCGAGAGCAGCGTGGAAGATGCAGCCACGGTTGCTCTGCTCATATCAGCTGAGAGGCAGTACTGCGCTAGTCTGCAAGAGGGAGGGTGGTTTAGGCCCCGGGAATTCTGCTGGGTCCTAAAGTCTGTATATCGTCCCTATCCAAAGCACCTCAAATGGCATTCTGCTTTCTCTCTCTCTCACACAACCACTCTCTCTCACACACACACACACAGTGTGTCATTAGAGAAGTGGCTTCTCTAATGACAACATGATAAAATTAGTCTCTTCCAATACAATGAAGTGTTAGCCAGTTTCATATTACAGAAGCAGCTTTTCAATATCATCTTCAAACGCAACACAGAGTTCCACTGTTCTTGCTCCTTGTGACAAGCTGCAGAGGTACATAAATACATTATATTTGGCCTGGACATGAAAGATGCAATGCAGAGGCAAGCAGGGGAAAGTGGACTCATCTGATCCCGTTTCATTGTGTTTGAACACAAAACACCCTAGGTGAGCCTCCCTAATTATGTAGCCTAGCACCAGCAGGCCAACCATGCTATAGCACCAGAGGCCAGCCTGATGTGTTGGCAGATCACACAGTAGGATTGGCACTCTTATTGACTGTCTGCACAATGGGGTATTTTACTCCTATTCACAGTTTCTGCAATGGAAACAAAGTTGCATGCCGGGACGTGGTTTAAAGGTGTCTACCAGCTGAGATACTTTATGAGGTGGCGTTTTAACTACGGAGAACTCAAATAGACAAGGTAGGCACTAGAACATGTTTAAATCATTTAGTTACTCTACTGTCCTAAATAAGTGAACACTGTAAAAGCAAAGGCCAATGCTTTGCATCTTAAGGAGACAACATGCACATGCATAGACATTTAGAAAGGACAACTCTCCTTACAATCATATTTGTACCACTCTATGCAGGTGGGTGGATGGGGGTAGAGTGAGGGTGTGTTGGGGGAAGGGGAGAGGTCTTATCAGCAACCCAATTTAAAAAGCATAACAGCTGTAATATCACATGGGCCACCACAATGCTCCCTTGTCACAGCTGACCAGGGCATGGTGTTGTTTTCATTGGTTGACCCGTTCAATGTCTGTTACTCTGAAGTAGGAGGTTTCATCCTGTTTCAGGACATTCCCATTGTTGTAAAGGTTCCTCCCATTGTGCAATGCTTCAGACTGATTTGTCTCTTTTCGAAGCTTCACCATGGCATGCTTTTCAGCTACAGCTGGTCTTTGTCATTCTCTCTGTTAGTTGGTCCTTTCTAACGCAAATACAACCTTCACAGGAAACAACCAAGACTAAAATCAAGTTTAGCACAGATGTATAAATATATGTTGTTAGAAATAAACAATCAAACTATAATTGTTTCATTACCTGTTAAAAATCTAAGCAAGCGTCAAGACTATTTGCAGGTTTTCAATAACACATAACTGTACAACTGCAAGTAATTAACGCTTTTATCTTTTAGTAAACTACTCACCCATGAAGACTCATTATTCACAAGACCAGCAATAACAGTAAGTAATAATTAAAAAACAATCTTGTTACAATGGGTCAAGACAATCCAGTAAAATATTTAGTTCAAAGCACATTACATTAATAAATACTGCACGGCCAGCTGTTGCATTCATTTTATATTAGCTGGCATCTCCATTCCTAGCTTCAGTGAGCACACATACAAACATAAAGACAGCAGGGATTAATGGGAAAACAGGCATGCATAATGTGGAGAAAAAAATAGAATACTCGAATCCCAATATTCTAAATGGAATACATACCCAACAAATGATTACACGAATAATAGAGTTATGGCCAGCCCTACTATAAGCCTATGTGGGTATATATATTATAGGCTGTAGCTGTACTATAAAATATCATAGATAAAATGTAATATTTATACCATTTAGACAATCTGAAAAAGAAGGTGGTTTGGAGTAAGAGTTGTCTTTCACAACATCATGGGAACTGCAACATGAAACCTTACAGTCAGATCATCATGCATACTGTACAAATTAGATCAAATTAAAAGGCACTGACGTTTTACAGTGCCTTTGACAAGGCTGTGACAAAGCTACATTTCTATATTCTGCTACATCACTATCAGCCATGACATGTATTTACTCTTTGAAAAACAGCGTGAGATAAACTGCTAAGTGGTGACATCTAGTGACAGCTGGAAATAAATCAATGCTTGTTACAATGTTAACATGTTAAATCATAATAACCTAATACATTTATTATAATAAATACAATTACAAACATTTATTTTTAAATATGCATAATAATGAAACATGTTATTATGGCTAATTTTAGACATGATTGCTAGCATGGGTTTGGCTCTGACTTTTACATTCATGAATCGTAGCCTATAAATAACACAAAGCTAATAACGTATTGCATCAATTCAATCAATTCCACTTTATTGGAATAGTGTGATCGGCAGACCGAGGCAAATAATGACTAGTAAGATGTAATTTAGTTAAATAATGTAAGATAAAAGAAAAATATAAGATAGCAAGCCGCACTATAATATTTCTGAATCGGGATGTTCACAAATGTGGTTGCGTGATGCTCATGTGATTTATTTAAGTGGAATATTGTCCCATTTAGCTGGTCTTGGCTGTCATCGGACACTCCCTTCATGGTCAGCTGTGGCTGCAGCTAGCCTCAAGCTCTACGCATGCTTTAAAGTTTATAACAGCATAACGCACCATATACACGTCTTACCACCATTTGGGTGCACGACATAACCCTTCTCTACGTGCTATTCTTACCTCTTTTGCTCGTGTAAATCCCCTCAACTTCGTCTCTGACAGCTCTTACAGGAAACATCCATCTATTGAATTCTTCATGGGAACATCCTGTGGTGTCCGATGTAATGCCTGACTGCTTATCGAGGGAGACACAACCGTACAACTACCAACCTTCAACTTAACAGCTACATAGTATACTATAGCGTTATTATCGTTAGGACAATAATGGTAGGCTATTTAGCCGTGTTGCTCTATCAAAGCGACTAAGTAGAGAGGGTAACTAATCTTTATAAATGAGTCTAAAATGTGAGGACAACGAATAAAAGCAAGTAGGCCTAATATAATACAATTGCATTTAATAAAAGCAACAACAATAGGTCTATATATAAACTAGTAAGTAAAAATAACGTATTATTATTCACTGAGCAAGGCGTCCTGTCTGTGTATCTTAAACACATATTTAAACACCATAAATCTGATCAGCTTAGCTGGCAGGGACGGCCAGACAAATTCATCTATTTTATAGAAGCCTATGCTGTGGTACAGTTTATGGGCGTCTGACTGGAGCATAGATGTGTACAAGACAACATGTTGTACACCGTGATGTGACACAAACTCCAGAGCTGTTTGACACAGCGACTTGGCAATGCCCAAACCCCTGAACTCCCTCCTGACAGAAATCCGTTTAAGTTCCCAGGCTCCTGCTTGTGTGCAACAAGGAAGTATGGCCACCGTCCCCACAATCATCCCCTGGCACTCAGCCACCCAGAAACCGGACACCTGCCCATCCTGCATGTAAGTGAATCTGATATCCAGGAGGTCTTCTTTGAGACCCAGTTGAATGCCCTGGTTGTACAGGTACCAGATTCCCTGGCGGGCTGCCACCATCAGGAGAGCTGTTGTTATTAATGCTAGCAGGAAGGACCCAGAGAACACCGTCACCACCAAGGTATAGCTGACCAGGGTAAGCTGTACCCAGGTCTGCCTAAGAGTCTGAAGGCAGACAGCATTCAGGTGCTCGGCGAAGCCTGTGGAATACACTTCTCTGACCACATTATAGTCTTCATCCTGGTATTTACGAATACTGGCCATTGGCAGACCTGGAACAAAGAACAACAAATAATAATGGACTACATTTTACTCTGACTGCAGTAGACAAAAATGGGTGTGGATATCGTTTTGTGACGCAGTATCTATTATAAGTTTATAGCATATTATATATAAAAAGTGGTCTTGCGTCTTCGATTCTCCCTATGTAAATCTTTGTGAATGTGGCTTATGATAACAAAAACACAAAACTCTTTGCACTATAAATTTATTGTAAGAGTTATTTAGCACAGAAAATGTTCTTATTTACAATAATTCAATAAAATCCCTGTTAAACAAAACAGATGTAATCAGTTTCAATTATGGTACATAATAATTTTTTTAATTAAACAAATCCGTGTACATGTTGAAATGAAGGTGTGCGTGATGTTTCATAAACTCTTATCTTTGTACAAATTCAGTCTATATTCAAACAGAGTGAAATTTGAGAGTTTAGCTATAGCTTCAGGTGCAACAAACTCTCTTGTCTTTTCATAGCCCATGTGTTCGTACAGTCTCTGGGCATCTGTCTGCACTATAGACGTGTGCAGAACTACAGCTGGGTGACCCCTGTCTCTTGTGAAATCCGCCACCGTCTGACACAGAGCTTTGGCAATGCCCATCCCGCGATGTGAGCGGCGCACAGACATGCGCTTTAACTCCAAGATACAGGACTCTCTCTCAGCAGGGAGACAGCCCACCATACCCACTACCCTGCCGTCACTCTCAGCCACCCAGAAGCAGGAGTCCTTCCGCTCCATGTATGTCTGCCGGATGTCTTTGAGGTCGGTGTTGAGGCACATGCCGACGTAGCTGCTGAACATGTAATTGATTAACTGCCTCCCCACTGCCAGAAGCAGTGACACAGCCAGAATGGGCAGCAGGAACGACATGGAGCTGGTCAGCAGGGCACAGAATACCACCATCAGCACCATCTGGGTCAGCGGTTGCTTCAGCACGTGCATGCACGACGACGGGACGTGTTCGCTCATCCCCATGGTGAAGATCTCCTTCACAGCATCATCATCCTCATCTCGATACCTCCGGATTTGAAAACTAGCCATGATGTACGCTGTGTTTAACTAAAGAGAAACATGAAAGCTGAAAAAGTAGTTATTAATATTACATTTTATTTTATAATTATTACATATTATCTCTCTAATTAGTCACGTTACAATCTTCACCTAATACTTTAACATATTTTATATTCACTTTTTAACTATTGCGGAAATATAAGAATGTCGTAACCTCACTTTATATCTGCTAACCCTGAAGGGCAATGATCAAAATCATATACATTCCCATAAATAATCACACACCTAGACATATTGCAAATGAAAGATTAATGTTATATACCAATAATGTATAATTATTCCTAAACTTAGCATGGTGGCTCTCTAATAAATTAACCATATAACTCAGAAAATCTTTATTATTTCAACCGTATGGCTTAATAGTAAAAATAGTATTAATCTTAAAACCGAATATACTTGCGTACCTTGAGTCTGTCAGATATGTTCCGTTACGTCAACAAAATGATAGCCTACGGTATTGGTAGCAAGAGGCTAGTCCATTCGTTTCGATCATATGACTGTGTGGTTGCGACGCCAGTCGTCAGTCTGATGTTAATGGAATTGAGTAAATCATTTGTACATAAACAACACCAACCTGTTCGTGGAAAATTAGAAAAAAAATGTAAAAAAATCAGGCGCCTGCATGTACGTTGAGCTCAAACTGGTTAATTTGCTGTCTTCCGTTGCAAGTTAGTTAGGGTTGGATCAACTTCCTGATTTGATTAAATGCTTGACGCTGATTGGGTAGCTAGATCATCAACAATAAAGTTTATAGCTACATTCAGTAGGCTGTACTATGCCATGGTACTGTCAGTAATAACAGCCAATTAAACGGATTAACAATATCATAATATACTATATACTATATAAAACAAGCATAATACACAACATTAGGAAGGTCAAACCCACAGCTCATACTGGTGCCATAACAGTCGAACAGTGTTGGTACAATAACGTGTTTTATTATATCATACCAAATAAAAATATATGTTGACTTGGGAAAAAAATAATTTATTGTATTGCAACAAAGTTGCCTTGATTTCAGGCACTGAATGATTGTAAACACTGTATGTTCCCTTTTTGGAAATATAAATTTAGTGATAGTAAAAACATAATAATTGACTTTTTACATTAAGTTTTGTTTGTACAAAACAAGTACATTCACTTTCCTGCCCATATGTTGGACAGAAATTAAACCATGTTCAGAATACCTTCCTTAGAAACCATGTTTCCTTTCCATTGATCTATCCAATATTTATTTCTCCAGCGAACAGTGTAATCAGTAATATGACAGCAAACCCAGTCAGAAGCCCCGCATTCTGGATCAGGAAGAAGACTAGCTTGGTAGAGGTTCGGTCTTGCTCCATTATTATGCTGTTCATCTCTGGGAACTGAAAATGAGACAGGGAATCGGACTATTGCATGTGATCCTCAGAAACAAAACACATTACTTTGGTAGTGAGTAAAATAGAACAATGCTTCATGTAAGTATTATAACAAGGCCCATTTTGCACAAACATATTGTATGACCTATGCCACATCTTTTCAGCCACTCAACAATCAGGTGAAGGAGGGGAATGGCAGTTGCTATGCGACAAAAGAATGTTCAGACTGATGACATGGATCAATGTTGTATTGTCAATGTGCTTTTTTGACACAGTGTTTTCAGTGTCTGGCTCACCATGTCAGCCAGTGCAATGTAGAGGAACATGCCTCCAGCAATAGCAAAGATGGCATTGGGGGCAAAGGTGCTTCCAAGCAGGATGCCCAGAGCAAGGCCAAAATAACAGGACATGGATGACAGCAAGTTGAAGAAAATGGCTTGGGGAATGCTCATGCCAGCATTCAGCAGGATCACAAAGTCACCTGTGAAATAAATTAGGTGGGGAAAAAATCTATCAGTCAAATACCTTTGTCTTCATTTTGTACATTTAGTTCAATTTAGTTTTATTTGAACTAATATGTTACTGTGGAAAGTGGTTTAGTCTTTCAAAATCTGTATTTACTATTATTTTGTGAACATCTTTTTCCATCCAAGTACACTATGGCGCATTGTCATTTAGACACTGTTGCTTCTTACTGACCCAGTTCATGGGGGAACTCCTCACACACGATGGCGATGGATGTGCTGAAGCCTGTCAGTACAGACACTGTGAAGGAGGCACCGATAGCAACGCCATCAATGAAGTTGTGCAGGGCGTCACTTACAGTTATCATCCATGCAATGGTTTTGATGTTAGAGATGCGCTGTCCTCGCAGCCAGTGGCATGTCACGTTAGACACCTCCTGCAACGAGGCCTTCCCAGAAGACAGAGGAGTCATTCAGCAGATGCATCTTGCCCATGGACACTCAAAGTTACACGGTTAGCTTGGCCTGCACTGGACAGTCAAGGATAGCTGACGCCCAGCCAAAAGGTCCACAGTTCAATTCCACCCTTAAGCAATCCGTACTCTCTAAATACTGTACTTGTTACTGTAACTGTAAAAGATTTGCTGTGTATCAAACCCTGTACCTTTCAACTGGGAGTTTAGACAGCCCCCATTCTGTACAGATCAAAGGTGATATTCCAGAGAAAATGCAATTAGCAAAGCACGTGGATTCAATGACCCACATAGATAATAAGGAGTGCACTAGTATTTACCCCAGATAATGGCACTGGGAAGTTGAAAGAGTTCAGCAAAACTACAGATGAATAGGATAACGTTTTTATTGTAAAAACCTTTTAACTGTTTAGGAATTGCTTCTGTCCCAGTGCAAACAGAGACAGTCATGAGATAACATGAGACCATGTCAGTGCAATGGCATGAAATATACCACTGCAGAGGAAGTGACGTGGTATCCATAGAGATTTTACATATAGAACAACGCTTAACTGATATACAGTATAGGTTTTCTTACATGGACATCATCACCCCTATAATGGTACCAGTGTTCCCAGGCAAGAACTGCTCCAGAACGGTGCTGGTGGGTTTTTTGCTTGGTAACTGACCAGTTGTCCATTGCTCAACAAGGAGTCTTTGTGAACAAGGAGCACAATCCCAGCATTTATCAAGGAGAGTGGATGTGAGGCTCACTGCTCTGTTCTACTTCTTAAGCCCTCTGTGAGCAGTTTGTTTAGTATCGTGATCCCTTTAAAGCCAGACTTCCCCACGTGACTTCACGGTCAAACATTAACCCCATCTCTCTAAGGGTAGAACTACTCTACTACTTCGTTTTAAAGCATCCCCAGAAGTGTGTACCAAAAGGGGGGGGGGGGGGGGGGGGGGGG
>JAODOY010004855.1:0-10714 GCA_025399855.1 Forbesichthys papilliferus
TATATATATCATAAAGAACACTGTTTTGGTCCAATCCAACAAGATTCCAGATGGTTTCCATGACATCAACAACTAATTTTTTACAGAGGGAGACATTTTTCCTGTAGGTGTTTTATATTTTGATTTGCTGGTAAACTGACTCCAGAACTAGAATGTCATTTTTGTTCATTAACACAAAAATGATATGAGGACTAAAAATGAAAATATATACACATTTTTTAAATAAAAAGGTGTATAAAACAACCATGTTGAAAGCCCACCGCATGTTTAAACATTGTACTCTATAACATTTACCTTCTTTTCTGTGATGTCAGCTTTGCTCTCTAGATCAGTACCTGGAGGGGCCTGGCTATCGAGGGCAGATATGCATGAAGTAGGTTTGCCATCCTCTACGGTCTCTGCACTAGAAACATGAAGACACATTATACTCACTGCCTTTCAAATACACCTTCGTTCTAACCAATGTCCATATAATATAGTGGCGTCACACGCCAAACTGCACTGCTGTATCAGATTATTTACGCAGAAACACTATGAAACCTTGAGATACAATATGTTCAAATTGTCAAGTGTGTTTTTGTGATGCAATACAAGGTAACACTGCCCTGGTAGAGTTACAGTACACCATGATGATTAGAGACGTGTATTGTATCCTGGTAAAACGATACACCATACATGATAAATTAGGTTTGCCTGGGCACCTGTCCAGCTAGCCGAGGTAGATTTCTGACACACATCCACAAAAAAGTATCAGCTTGAACCTTGTACAAGGAAGCAGCAATTCTTATCGCTTTATATTTATTGGTTTACTTTACAGTGTTTCATTAATAGCTTTTCACTGCTAGTCTGGACTCTGAATACTTGTAGCTTGTCAGTTCAGCAGCCTCTCTTGCCCTGGTTGAGACGCTGAACCAGGTGGGCTGGTACCTTTGTGCGGGCTCTCCATGCCTCTGTTTCTTCTTGTAGTGCTCCTCCATCAGCAGGGTGTCCTCCGACAGCAGCTGCTCCATCAGCATCAGAGCCGTTTTGCGATTGGTCAGCGGGTAGAACACTGCGGCCAGCGAGCCGTCTGCCCCGGCCACCGCTTCCACGAGCTCCGCCCACTGCGGCCTCTCCGTGGGCTGCAAGGGGCTCTCCGTCTCTCCCTCCGGAGACCCCCGCTCCTCCGGCGTCTCCTCGGCGTCTGCCGTTTCACTCCCTCCTTCCGGAGCGTTCCCCGGGTCTGCGGAGGTGGGAATGGGTGCGTCCAGAGGGGTTGGGGACTCGTCTGTAAACACCTCGTCCTCTATGGCGAGCGGCGAGACACGGCCTTCCTCTGAGAGAGCTCGCTGAATGGGAGGCGCCCGCTGGGGGGTATCCATGGCAACGCCACAGCTGAGCGACACCTCCGAGTCGTGGTCAGAGGAGTGGGCGGAGTCACCGCCAGGTTCATCCATCACCTGACCCTGCCCTGGTGTTGATGCGTCAGGACACGTCCTGACCCTGTCAATCACAAATGATGACCAAAATAAATACATTTAATTTCAAGAATAATACAAATGGGTGCGGAGCTGGAAAAGCAAGGCCAGCACGAGAAGAAGGAAGGCCTAAAAACACGAAGTCTCGTCGGAACGCCGAATCCCCCGCGGCCATTGCCGTCTCCTCCACCAGGCTGACTGTAAATGGACAGTAAATGGACTGCAACCACCAGTTGGGGGTTAGGCTCAAGGATGCTTAAAGGTAGGGGTACCCCCAGGGTTTGAACCCATGACCTTCCGGCTGGGAGCCCAACCCCAGAGTAGTTGCTCTGGTCAATATATAGAAGCAGGGGCTGAATCCATCTCACATGTCTAGCTAGCTCCCTTTGCTACTCTAAAGTCCTACCTACAGGGGATTAAAGCCATAAGAGTGCTTGAAGACTAAACACTAAACAACAGACATGATTCATTGTCAAGAAGGCAATGATGATATATGATATGATGAGAAGTATGGCTGTGTAGAAGTATCTGATTATTTTTTATCAACACACAGAATGGTAAGATAGCGAAATGCGAGGAGATATTTGGTGAATTTGATATAAAGTGTATTAGCTTACATTTAGCTTGCAATAGCTGACTTTACCTTTAAGTCCTTTAAGTCTACATATCATTCCCCATGGTAACGCAACAACATACACCACCAACAGTGAACTTACCTGGAGTTAGGCCTGATGTTATTCGGCAAATCCTTGTGGACGGGAAAAGACGGAGTAGATGACGTAGACTTGACCTCCCACTCGCTTGTCTTCTGGCCTCTGGGGGACGGTGGGTTGGAAGAGTCACTGGAGGGTCTTTTCACCCTGACCTCCTCTGTGACAGAGCCACAAACTCCGGGGGAGCCAGAGTGAGCCCTGACCCGAGATGAAGAGCTGGTGGCTGGGGAGCCGGTCCTGCTCAAGTCCTTGGTTTCCGCTTGCGTCGGAAGCTCAGCTTCAGCCTCACTGACCGGCAGCTGTGCCAAGTCCTGCTCGGACAGAGACTGCTGTTGGCACTTGGGCGGTCCCAGCGCCAGGGAATCATCCTGGTTGACGGGCTCTAGTTCCGGCCTAGTGCGCACCGAACCCCAAAGGTCCTTCCCCTGCCTCGCCTTCTCCCAGACTGACGGGCTGGAGACGGTCCCCTCGCTCTCCGGCGCTCTCCTAGGACTCCTCAGCTGGTCTAGCTGCTCAGAGCTCTTACTGAGCGCCGTGGGTCTTGGGAGCTTCCACACTCCGAGCTCCTCCATGGACTTCCCTCGCTGTGCGGTGACGCGCACCGCTTGGGTTCGCTGCTGGCCGTCCGGGATTCGCTCCGAAGGCTCCTCCGGATTCTTCTGGAGACTGCCACTGCCAATCAAGAAGTACAATTGTTGTCATGAAGATAATCTGTGTCGGTGCGGAGAATAGTCACGCTGAATGACTCTTCTAGCATGTAAAGTCATTTGGACTTAATACAGTAGATGTTGGGTGTTCACTGTCAGTACCACAGTATCATTTATAGATAGAAAAACAATGACATAGTACTTTCCTGACTCAAAACAAATAAAACATCCCCCTTTGTGTACGCCACTGGTACATACCTGCAGGTAGCAGTTTCATTTGCTGCGGGCATATCCTTTTCAAGGACATGAGCCTACAGAATCAAGCAGAAAGGTTGTGTGTTAAATCAAACATGTTGAACATCATAGTGGAAGCCATTGGAGTAACGTCACAATGACAGCCTAACCCAGGTAGAAAGTTATACATGCTTAATTAATGTGTGCACAAACTCACTGCCACCTTTTTACCATGCATGATTATGTGAAAATAAAACCATATCTATTGAACTAGATTTTAATGTACCTATTGTGTTTTAACGTGTCAAATATTACATGTATTTTCTCCAGAGACGCTCAATGCATCTAGCCTGATAAGGCTATTGCAATCAGTACATCTAATACACAGAATATAAACCATGTACTGTTACCTGAAATTCAGGCGGTATGGATGTGGATCTGGTTCTGAGTAAACATGGTGGCTCTCCCTGGTCCAGCAGATTCTCCACTGATGCACACTTCCCCTGAGATGCCCCCTGCTTCTTCTGACAGTTCTGTTGCAGAGGCTGGCTGCCACAATGGACTGAACCAGTGTGGACTGAGAAAAACTGAGCGTACCTGAAGATGTGAGATAGAGTTATCATCAACACTATACTGTACTACTGATTCAATTTAAAAGATGGTTTTCCCCCCCACAAACTTCATACCTGATCGAGCTGGTGGAGGAGTCAAGAATGCGGCCTGCAGAATGCGGCCGGCTAAGTTTCTTTTTGTGCGTTTTATTTACAGTGCTTCCAGCCTGAGGCTTGTAGATCAAATCGAACGGCTTCTCCCCCAAAGAGAGCCTCTGTCTAGGGGGAGCAGTCAGCTGGGGCTTCGGGGGCTCTGCCACTTTCTGGCCGGTCTTGCGCTCCATGTACTCCACTAAGGCCTTGTGCTGGATGTGCTTGAGGCTGGTTTTACATAGGCTGGACGTGGACAGGGCCCGTCCCCTCATCTCAAACATCTTCCTCCGCGACGCCACCAATCCCTGCTCTCCTTGTTGCCACGGCTCCCCTCTCTCGCGCTCAACTGCGAAGAAGTCGGAGTCGTCTGAGTCGTCGGCGGCATCTGCTTCATTGCCAAGGGAACGGCAAGGGGAGTGCTGGGGATAGGTACCCAGTTGGTTAAGCTTCTCCGGCTCGGAGTAGCAAAGCTTCTTCTGCTCGGCGCTGATGCGCTTCCTGCCCCCGACACGAGCCACCTGTGGCTGAGCAACATTCACAGGCCTCCCGGTCTCCCCTTCTCCATCCCGGTCTGGGTGGTCTTCTTTTACGGCCCGCCTCTCCGGTTCCTCGGAGGTGAGGGGCGGGGTGACAGCGTCCGTGGACGCCTCAGAGTCTCGGGAGGAGGCGAAAGAGTGGATCACCGTGGCTCTCGGCTCCGGTTTCGGTCGGACGCGGTGAGGCCACGACAGCTGCAGGTCCTTCCGCTTGAACGACGTCTCTCTTAAGACTTTACGCTGGGCGTCTTTCAGCTTCTCCATGTAGTACTTTGTGAAGGAGTCGTCCGGAACGTTGCAGGCCTGCGTCGTCAGCGGCACGTCTCCCTGATGCGACATTGCTGGTGGCGATCGCTCGCCCCCGGAAACGTCAACAGCCTTTTCGCCGATTCTCGCATCTTTTCCTTTTGCGCTGACGTCGGTGTCCTTCATTTGGGGGTTGAGCGCCGCCCTGCTGGCGCCAGTGAGATGGTAAAGCAGCGGAGTAGTCTCCTTGTTAATCCTATCACTAGCGAGGTCTCCCAGAGGTTGCCTCCTCCCTCTGTGAGCCTGCTCCTCTTTCTCCTGGAGGTGGGGGAGCTGCTCACTGTTTTCCTCGGGGCCACAGTAGAAGATTGGGTGGTTGGGTGTGTGTCGGCCCGCCTCTCTGCTCTGGGCCAGGCGGGGTTGTTCCAGGGGGTCGAGGCTGCGGGACGACTGCGCAGAGAAGTTCATCTGCGGTCTGCGGGACGGCGCGTCAACGTTTTCCTCCGGGCGCGAGAGCAGCCCTTCCCAGGAGCGACTGGGCTTGGGAGGCATGTGTTGCCCGGGCAACTGCTCCATTGTGCTGTGGCACCGCTGTTTGACCTTCACGTGCTCCCTGGGTGTGCACGGGGGCTCCGGTAGAGCCTCGGTGGCACATGAAGAGAGCGAGCGCGTCCTTGCCCCGGTCTCGCCGGGCGCACACACGCCGGTTACGAAGTAGAACTGGCCTTTGTGCTGGATGCTGCCGTTGACCGCGTTGGGGGACGAGGGGCTCCAGGGGCTGGCCGAGCGCGCCGGCTCCATCACCTCATTGGCCGAGCGGACCCCAAACTGCTGCCCCTCCGGAGCGGCGGCGGCCAGTTGTTTGTGCTTGTGCTGCTCCGTCAGGCTCCTACCTCGCGGAGGAGGGTGGCTGAAGGCGTTCGCTAGCAGCGGCTGGTGCTGGGGGAGGGGCTCGCCGGCAGCAGGGGGGTCGTCGACGGCGACGGGGGGCTCCGGGGTCTGCAGGTGGGGGCGATACACCGGCAGCTGTTGGTGCTGGCCTCGCCAAGCCACATACAGAGATCTGTCACACGGCGGAGGCTTGGCGTGGGGCCTGGGCGCGGGCTGAGCTTCAGGCTGGGGCGCGGGCATCTCAGACGACGACGACATCGTCGGATGGATTGCGTGCGAGTCCGCCCCCTGCTGGTGCAGCCAACTGTTCTCCAGGTTCCTGGTAGCTATGAAGCTGTCCAGACGTGCCGGCGGCGGAGGGGGAGGCGGGGGGAGTGCAAGAGGGGGAGGAGCCACCCGGGGAGGCACTTCCTGGTTACCCGGCGGCTTGGTTTTCGAATGGCGAGCGCTGCCGTGGCTGTGGCCGCCATTGTCGCCGTGGCGTCTGCCGTTGTGGCGGTACTGCTGGGAGATGGCCTCCACGGAACGGTACAAGCGGTCCATAGTCTTGGGGTCCGACCGGAGGACCTGTGCGGGCTGGTAGATGGCCTTCACATACTTGTAGTCGGCGTAGTGTTGAAGGGAGCAGGGCTGCAGCTCGTCCCCCAGGAAGGGAGACTGGTAGTCCTGGGCAGTGGAGCCTCCAGAGAAAGAACTGTAGGCGGAGTCTCCTTTCCCACGCTGGTGGTGGGCGAGCTGGTCTACGATGCTGCTACTGGACTTGGCAGGGGACAGCCGGCTCACAGGCAGACTCAGTGGGTGCAGGTCTAGGTTGCTCATCCTCTCAAAGTGGAAGTTGTAGGAATCCATGTATCCTGGTGTGTGTGAATGTGCGTGTATGTATAGGCGTCAATGGGGAAATGATCGCCAACACACACGTGTCTGCTCCTTCAGTCTCTCTTAAAACTATTATCGTTATTATTACAAGCCATTGTTTTCCTTGTTTGTAGATTCAAAGCCTTCTCAAACGGTCTGCTCGGTAGCTCCTATAGGAGGAAACAGACAAAACACAGTGGTTACTGGTTATGGTGGAAATAGTCCAGTAGGAATCATGATCTAATAGCTGACAAAAACAATAAAATGTACTGGCAAAAAATATGTACGTGAATGTATAGAATATGTGCACGAATCTAATAATAAACATAACAGTGTTCAATTACTTATTAACTACTATGTTGACCTACAGGTATAATAGATATGCTTAAGAGTGCATCCTGACAGCCTACTGCTGTACTCTGCAGGGCAGTGATGCCAATGCCATCCAGCTGTTGAAAAGGCCCATCTGACCCACTATGAAGCAGTAGGGCCTCTAATTAGAGGTTGGAGGTTGCTGCAGCACATTAAAGACATGCCAAGAATTCCATATCAACCTGGCAGACATATTGGAGGATTAGGCTAGTCATGTGACAGATGCTAAATGGATTACACAGTGCCAGGGGACCTTGTTCCCCCTGGCTCTCATTCATACACAAAACAGCATAAGTCTACAATACGTGTATGTATGTATACATGCATGCATGTATGTATGTATATATGTATGCATGCATGTATGTATGTATATATGTATGCATGCATACATGTATGTATGTATGCATGCATGCATTTAAAAAAAAAGAAAAAGAAAAAAAGATAAAAATGTTCAGGCTGATGCTTTAATTACAAAAACAATATGCCAATTATCTCAGTAGAGACTATGAATAGCCCATATAATAATTGTAGGAATCTCCTACAGTAAATTTAGAAATATAAGTTATAAGCAAAAGTTATATTCAGTTCAATGTAAACATTACGACACATTCTACAGTCAAGAAAGAAAACAACGTTTGTCTTTCTACAGAATAGCATGAATACTAACATCCTTAAGCACATATGCCAACTCTATAACCTTTGCCCTGGGAGAAATGTTATCCACAATCCAATCACACATTAACGTCATATCAAGCTCCTGACATATCAGATTAGTGCAGAGAATAGCACAGTGAATGCAGGCCATGATCTACATACCTGCCATGCATACAAAGTGGTCAATATAATAATAAAACAATGCATTAGGTCAACACAGAGAGCAACAGTTTCTGTTCATAATAAAAAGTTTGGACATGTTTCAGCCTCCACCCCATCAAATTAACGTGTAGTCAGACAGAACATAGCCTACATTAATTAAACCTGCTGAGGTAGTACATTAGTAAAAACTTTCCAATTAGCAACCCAGATTTAAAAAAGTTCATGAAAATAAGGATACGGTTTATCTCGATAAGACACACTGCGAGCATACAGGTTCTCTTTTTGCACAACATCTAACTGCCAAGACCCTTCAAGACAGCACCGTATACAAAACAAGTTCCACATTGTGTGCGATTCTCAGTGCATAGTCTCCAACCACTCGGCTATCTCCATGAGCAGAGAGGGGCTCCCAAACAGGGAAGCAGTGAAGTGGAAGTGATGGAGAGGACAGCCAGCGAGGGAGGGGAGACCAGACAAACACCCCAACACGCACAGCACAACTACCAGAGACAATCACACTGTGTGTGTGTGTGTGTGCGTCTGTATGTGTGTCTGTGTCGTGGGAGGGGGTGGTGGTGAATTCATTAATTCATTGGAGCCAACAGGAGCACAGAGGATAGTGTTGCACTAGCTTAATAGCTAGCAGAAGTTTGTATTACATGTTCTATACTCAACAGTACAAAGAAGGAGGACTTTCTGTCCTTTATGAAACTCAGAAAACTTTACAAACTCACCGAATTCATAGTTTAAGTTATTTCCAAATTCCATTCACGGAGGGACATTTCCGAGTTCAAAATAACCGCAGATTGATCTATTCATTCCCTTTGACGGCATCTTTTCCCTTCCTACCACAGACTACATGGGGCCAGACCGCGGACGAGGCGAGCTAGTGATTAGAGAGAGGATTTCTAGCGAGACCCCCCCCTTCCCGAGCCACTGATTGGTCAGCTGGTGACGTCTAGGACCCTCCGACACAATGAGCGCAGCAGAGGGAATATTTCACACACACACAGACACAGAGAGAGAGAGAGAGAGAGAGAGAGAGTCTCACATTCCTGGCTAGCTTCAAAGACAGAGCAGAGCTGGGGCGCCATTCATTCCAAAGGAGCATGGAGACTAGCCAAGGCAGGAGGCATAGAGGGAGGGGCCCACAGGGCTAGGGTAGGATGGGATGGATGGGGGGGGGGGGGGGGGGGGAGTGCCCACCAACAAAACCCCCTGACAAAGACTAATAACCCCCCCCCCCTAACCACACACACAATCTCCGTCCTTCTGGCTCTGGTCTCCATTTGGTAAACCTGGCCTTATATTGTGTATTGTGCTGCTCTGAACACAAAGGCAAGACGAGAGCGACACTATGGAAATATAGCTATGACGTCTCCTCATTAGAACCATACATTGCTGCTATAGGAAGATATGGTAGCGGTATGAAAGGCCAATATTACATGGCAAGGATTTGAAAGTTAGCTCAGTCGATCGATAGCAAAGAGCATGACAATTAGTGTTTGTCAGTGACAAAATATCTGAGTTTTAAATACTTGAATGCTAATATTCTTATCTATTATCTTATTCATCTTGATAAAATGCTGAGAAACATTTTTTAAAAAGCATAGTCAATAATACTTGACCTATATCTTGCTTTTCCAGTCACTTTGTGTTGTCTATTAGCCTTCTAAATGCCATGTGCAAACATCCAGTGTGACAAAGCCCCTTGGTACACTCTTTTCTATTGCGCCTGGCAGTACTATATTATATGGAGTTCTGTTACAACTAGCACAGTAATACACGTTGTGCTTTTATTGAGGTGGCTTCAGGAGGTTGCTGTTGTGTATTCTCACTACCAGGCCCGGATTTGGTCATCGGGAGCATCTGGACAATTCCCGGTGGGCCGTGAGACTCGGTTTTGTCATGGCATTGGGTTGAAATGGATGCTGCCCCTATAGGCTGCCTCCTGCACTGCACTCACAGCAGCAGCCCACTATTTTTTATAGAATTTATCTATTTGGAAATGTGAATTGTTTCAATCAACCCTGCTTTCCATGTCAAATATCACAATGAATTATAAGGCTGTAGAGAACAGTGCACTATTGCAGACTTATACTGAAGTTTAATTACATTGTTTTAAAATAGCCCGTCGTGAACTAAAGTGATTTAAGGCAACTCCAGGGCTGAAAAAGAGCCCCACTCCGGCCCTGCTCACTACTATGGCTGTCATCTCCACCTGACAGACAAAACACCCTCTCTTTGGGAGGAAGGGGGGGAGGGGAGGGGAGTATTCTTAGCGCACGTAGGAGTTCTGCAGTTAGCCTACAGGACTATGGAGAAAGGTGTACATATGACTCGACAGCCAATACTTCAGCTCAAATTGAGGCGTAATGAAAGAGGACCTTAGAACTGAACGTTTTAGTAGCAATTTGGGTAGCGCCATGTAGCCCATGTCAGCACAGGGATAGTGCACTTGACAAAAGGTTAATAACCACTTTGCGCCTGGCAATGGACCTCGAAAGTCACGGTCAATGGAGGGCCGAGAGATCCCTCTGAAGCAGAGGAATGTAAAGTCACAGTTACACAAACCATCTCAGGCAGACATTCAACATTTTGCTCACAAGGTTGGATTTACAGGACCAGACAATAGACTCTCAGTG
The DNA here is from genome assembly GCA_025399855.1 of Forbesichthys papilliferus. Classification (NCBI taxonomy): domain Eukaryota; kingdom Metazoa; phylum Chordata; class Actinopteri; order Percopsiformes; family Amblyopsidae; genus Forbesichthys; species Forbesichthys papilliferus. The sequence goes on from JAODOY010004855.1 coordinate 10,117, forward strand.
AGAAAGGAAGAAAAAGGCCAAGAGGTATTCACATGACTCAGGGATGAGGAAGGAATTCCTCCTTAAGTTTTTAAGTGTTTCACGTGTTCCAGTGCAACCTTCAGCTTTCAGCCGCGACACTGAACCACTGGTGTGGTAGTGAGAAGAAACCAAGCACATGGAGAACCATAGTGGCTGATGGCATTATGAGCCAGTCCAAAGCAACAAGCTCATTAAGCTTTGCTGGCGTACGCCAACCCCACTGATTAAAGATGATGATACACTGACGGGCTTCTGAACCTCTGACCACAGAGCTCAATGAATTGCAGAGGTCCTGAGAAATAGAGTAACACAGAGCTTTTGAGACCGCTTCCCTTGATCTGTATGGTCTAAGCCTTTAAAGCTGTCGCAATAACCGCAAAAAACGAATACGACGGTGTTGCCAACCCAACCGCAGCAACCGTGGAAAGCAACCGCAGGTACCGCAAACCGCAATGTTTACATTTTATTTTTTTCATGAGGCTAGCCCATCGAATAGGACATCTGATCTAGGGCGTGTGCGCTATCTAAGCACAAATTCCCCCAGCCCCATATTAGCCAGTTGTAGCTTCTTATACCG
>JAODOY010004856.1:0-10714 GCA_025399855.1 Forbesichthys papilliferus
CGCACTCACACACACACACACACACACACACACACACACACACACACACACACACACACACACACACACACACACACCTGACACCTAAGCATGTATATGTTATATATATTTGTATGAAGCAGCATATATAGAGGGGGCAATTTGTCCGACAAATACAACTTTCCATTTGGCATCCCGGCAGGTCATCTCATCGACTTTCAATTAAATTAGTTGTGAAAATTGCAGTAAAAGACTAGGACATTAGAATGCATTAGGTCTAGCTACCTAGACAATTTCTACAGTAGTACAGTAGTAGTTTTCTGAAACCTGGAGAAGTGTAGGCCTACCCTGTGCAATGGATTATTTGGATTTAAAGTGAAAGATCATGGCACAGCAAGACACAGCCTTCGCTACGGTACCGGTACGTGTGTTTTAAGGTAGGGCTTTACTTATGCTCGCTTTAGCCCCTTCTCTCTCTTTCTCTGTATCTGCTTCTGGATGCGGTTATGTTGGGTTAGTTTGGAAATTATACAATGTATAATGAAAATGCTGGCACATTTAGGCTGTAGGAGTAATATATTTAGTAATATATTATTTTATAATATAATAGCCTAGCCTAGTTCAAACAACTGAAATTGTGTGCTAGATCCTACTGTAGTTTACCATTTCCATTAATTAATGTTAAGAACATTATGTAGGCCTGTAGAGAACCCGCTTTTTAAGTCGGCGGGTGTGGAACTCTTGGCGATCGGTTCTGGCATTGATCAAGCCTGTAGATAATATTGTGTTATATTGGTCTTATTGCATTAAGTGTGCTTGGTGAGTCCATATAATTAGTATGCAAAGTTGAGACTGCGTTTTTATGTAAATTGTTCTCCTTTTAAAATATATGTAGGTTGTATTTTTCTAGCATAGGCTACTTTTTCTAAATGTAGGTATCGCTTATAAATTAGACAGTGTTGTACGCATGTAGCCCATGGCCGTCGGTTGTGTGTGTTTACTTGTCTATTATCAGAAGACCTGAAATGTTGCAAATATCCAATGAAGTCATAGCTCTGTGCTGTGTTGATGTCAGTTTTAGTGTTTAGGAGTCTCTTTTTTTCTTTGAAAGCATTATAGCAAAAAGCCATTGCAATTATGATGTGCATGTTGCTGCACTGTAAGCTACAGAGATTACTTGTTCGGTAAACTAGAAAAGTTAGGGTAGGCATGTGTGACCGTGATTCACGCGCATGTATGTCCAGGCTTTGCACGTAAAGGTCGCACAGGGCCTCGCACCCCGCACGCGATGGCACTGCCTGCTGCACCAATTTAAAAAAAGGAAAAAAAACATTAAATTGTCCCCACAAATATTTAGATGAATCAAAACCGTTTCATATATTTTATTTTTTATATATAAAAAATATATATGTTTTCTCTCTCACATTTCCGTCTGACGATTTGTTTTTCTTCTATACAGTTTTTAATTTTTTATTTAAAAAGTATTTAGCAGTTTTCCACCCCAGATAATACTATTATAGTTAACCACTTTTTTGACTAAGGGCAAAGCTGGATAAAGCCATAAATATGAGCTATTTCATGACAAATGCGTGCAACATTAATCTTGGGTTACTCACACAAAGAAGAAGCGTGTGCAGACGTGGTCAGAGACAGGACACACCCAGATGTTCCCGTGTTTCTGCAAGTCCTTTGATGTGATCACTGTTCACACAGACAAGACACATAGAAGGTTCTACTTGATGTCACACCAAAACACGAGAGACAAGACGTAGCTTATATGGTCCTGTGTATGTGTGTGTGCGCGCGTGTGCAAGTTTGTGTATGCGTGTTTAAAGCAACAACATAAATACAGTTCAAAAGTACAGGAAGGACTATAAATATGTCAAGTGAACTGAAATGAGAATTAAGGCAGATTTACGCTTCTGTGTCAAGCATACACTGTAGTTTCTGCCATTGTGAGCATATAATAATACTGCGCTGGTCTGTCAGCCTGTGTGCGTTTACTGCGCATGTGAAGCACCATCATACGGAAGTACCATGTATTGTTTAGGCTCCGGAAATAGAACACATAATACTGTAAATATGTAGAAATAATCATATCAAGATATCATTTTCCAGTGAATCTATTGGTTACACCAACATTGACTACAGGAAACAATCTGTGCCGATAAAAACAGTATTTATTAAAGCCCTTTGTATTGCATTAAGCTAAAATAACATAATTTCTGACTGATACCAAAAACTTTAAACATGCTTAAAAGTTGTTTACCCAGAACTAAGTTTGCATAACCTGTCAAACTGACAAATCAAGGTTTTGAAAAGCACATAACAGGCATCAAGACAACAGGCATTATGGGGCATTATCAGGAAAAATAGGTAAACTGTGGGATACTAATATTCAAAATGCACTTGTGGTGACTGGTTGACATAGCGTGCCAAAATAATTATTTATCATTGTGAAATAACACATATTTTTTCAGGTTAATCATTTGCCATACTGTTGTAGATGTGCCGACCAGAGGCGTAGTTGTCAATGCAATATGACACGTCTCTATTGCCTGTATGCAGTTTGGTCTCCTTCTCCGATAGTTTTTTCGGTTAAACAGGTTATGAAAAATGTGTTGTTGATTCTCTCCAAAACCTTGACAAGGATTAGGCTACATATAGGCTTATATATTGGTAGTGTTTCTGCTACAATTAGGCCAAAAAAGAGACAAGACAGTTGTTGGCTGTGTCGATGGATGGACGGACAGAGAGGAGCACGTTAGACTACAACATAGGTTAGGCCCTATCCATGCCCTACCTTCACACAGGGCGATGCAGTTCAGATTTCTGCTCTGAAGAAATCTTGAGTGTATCGGACGGCTCTGTTGAAAAGAGACTTATATTGACTATATTAAATGATTGTGATTTTAGAATCATCGTAATACATAATACAAATAGCACCATACTGTAATTCAACTCTCTGTAAAGATACAGGGTTGTTATACCTGTGGGATGGTGTTCATACGGTTGTAGCGCTGAACTAGTTCATCTTTGGTGGGCATACGATGTTGACCTTTACCCATTCCTGCTCAAACAAAACACCACAGAAGATTAGCGTCACTCAACAAGTAAAAGGTTTACCTATGTGGCAAACCTCCTGCACACAAAATGTACTTTAGCTTTCAAACCAAATTGTTAAAAAATATATATAATTAACATCTTACATTGTAATTAAAAAAACATTGTTATTGAGAAGTATGTACTGCAGCTAGCTGGCCTTGCTCCGAAGCAAAGCAGCACTTCTGGAGAGTTTTGACACCTCCATATCTTTTGGCTACAGATTCCAATTCTAAGCATCAACTCGTCTTTGCTCTGTAGAACTTGCTGATAGAGGAATATGCACAAGGGAAATGAGCAAGGTGCATCACTTTCTTAATGGAGATAATGACTGCTTATCGTGCATACTGTATACACACACACACACACACACACACACACACACACACACACACACACACACAAAGTCACGATTAAAAGCCACCTGCACATAAAGTATTGGACAAAACCAGAGACATGCACCATAGACAGTCACTAGTGAAGTGCAGCACCAAAACATTTGTGTGAGAGATCAAAGAGCAGTCTATCAAACTGGTGACACGGAACCCCGCAGTCGAACAGCACAGCATGGGCCGCCCTCACGTATGAAAATGGATGGTTCAAGCATGAAATCCAAGTGACAGAAAACACTCAAGCAATGTATCGAGAGATGGGGTGGGGGTGTCTGTAACGTCTGGGGAGTCATTCCTACCTGAATATCCAAAGGATATACTGGAGATGGGGCTGAGATAGATGCCCTTCCCATAGGCTGCACCATGCAGCTTGGGTTGGAAAGATTAGGAAGGAAGCAAATGTCACTAAGTGTCTCACACACACACACACACACCAGAACTGTGACAGCGCTCCCAAACCCTTATTGTTAGCTGCAGCTCCCTTAGTACCACAGACAAGACTGACAGGGCAGAGTGTGAAGATAGTGTGAATGATGGGGTGGGGTGGTGTGGTGTGAGCATACAAGCATGATAAGGAGAAGGCCTGGCCTCTCACAGCTCAGGATGGGAGGGACATGCACCCAGCCAATAAAACAACTCCAGTCTAGGGGGGGGAATATAGTTGAATAAGACTGCTCTGGATGATGAAGAACAGTAAAAGCTGTGGTGGATATGGAGGCCAGGATACAGAGCGTCTGCTTGAAATGAAAAGAACAAGGGAGCATGTATATAATGGTGGGGGGGGGCTCCTAATGGTTCAAGTTGGAGCAAGAATGATGGAGATGTCAAGCAGAGACAAGATCAGCATTCAGAGGAGGAGGAGGACAAGAGCACAGGTGTGAGAGATCCCCAGAATAACCTCCATCCATCTGTTGTAGTGTCAGTGACACTTCCTGAGGGGGGATTATTACATGCCTCATGATACATCCTTTAGGCTTTGGTCCTGTATTTGGCTATAGTGGGTCTCTTTATAGCAACACAGCGCTATTAACAACATAATAAAGGACGAATGCCACTGAGACACCGACATCAAATATCCTGGGTGGCTTCTGTTATTTCAGGCTGACCACCATAATGTTAATGCTATTCACATAATGAATTTGGACAAGAGTAGAGAGAAGTGATACAGTATTTCAAAAGCCTTAAGGCATGTTTTATTTAAATCTGCTGTACCGTATGTGTGTTTGTTGTGTGTTTTTTTCTGGCTTATGTTTGCATGGGCAATGTGTTATACCAGTTACTAACCTTCCTTAGGAGCTTCCATTCACTTACCACCAGTAGAAAGCAGTGTTCTTCACTACAGCTCCCCAGTGTCCTCCATGCCCTACCTACTCAGTTGTACTCTAAGTGGTTGGCCCTGTGCTTCTAGCAGGACACACAGGTAGCTTATCTGACCCCTCAGTGCAGTGGTTCTCAAAGTGTGAGGAATGTTTAATATAATGCTTTTGTTTATTTGTATTATCCTAAATATAGTGTGCAGTGATGGATTTTACTGTTATGTGCTTTGATCATTCACATTGATATGATAATACAGTTTGTGGACCACTGCCCTTTAGTGGACAGCAGAGTCTCCCACTCTCCTATAATGGGATGTGCATGCTGTCCACTACTGTCAGTGCAGGAAGCAGAGCTGACATTGACCAGAAGAACATACCAGAGTGCCGTGCATGTTGAAGCACCATCACAACATTTACAAAAAGGGAATCTGGCATCCATTAGCTGTCAAAATGAATCAGTTGGACAGTGGGCCTGCCCTGCCACAGAGCAGGCACTATCCAATAGCAGATGCGTCTTAAATTACAGCCAACTGCCAGGGCTACATACCTGCAGTTTGGTATAAGAGGCATTGACTAGTCCATTTCTCAGAACAGAGTGCCAGTTCTCTATATGGGAACCACTAGAGCATATGTAGAGTAAGAGACAGAGAGAGAGAGAAAGAGGGAGAGAGGGGGAGAGTCGTGTGAATATCAGTCACAATGACCACTGAATCCATGCCATCCAGTATTGTAATGCTAAACAAAATAGAACCAACTGTAGGAATTACAGGTTGCACCTATTATTCTGGTCAAATAAATATGTGATAGACATACTGTATGATATAGCTCTGTTTTATTAAACAGCAGAATCTTCTATGCACATGTTTTGTGAATAAAATCCCTGCAGTTAAAAATGGACCACCTCTGCTCTCCTAAAATAAATGTATTTATTTTAAATGTAGTCAATTTCTCAGTAGCCTACATGAGTAGACTAGTTTCACCTTTATGCCTAGTTACTAAATGGTTCACCTGAAGGTATGGGAACAAAACAAAAGATGAAAAAAAAAACAATGTTCCACTTTATGTAGCATAAGTCTGAGTTTCTAATCTTTTAGTGAATTTGTTGCCGTTATTAAAAGAGCACCATATCACTAGTGTTTCAAACCTGCGTTATTAAGATAGACTTATCAATCACGATCATACAGTGTCCAAATGAGCGAGTAACCCGCTGTTTTGAAGTATGTATGAATAGTATAAATGTTTAGGCTACACAAATTGTATTGCACTGAATGCAATGAATGCCTATTGCTAATAGTTTAAATTCCTTCTAGAATTAAAAAAGGCACAGCACATTAGATTCAGCCCTACTGAGCAGGCAGGAGTTGGTCGACAAGATGGATTAATACCACAACCTTCATGTTGAGAGCCCAAGAACCACATCACTGGACTAATTGCCTGGACTTATACTAATAGCATATTCATATTATATTGTATTAATCATTATTCATTATTGTTCTTTATATCATGAATAAACAAACATTTCTATTTTATTTTGACTGTTATTATGGTTTCTGAGGTTATAGCCTAGCCTACAGGCTATATGATTTAGGCATGATATGACAAAGATTGTGAGTTTTTGCAAGTTTTCCGTGGTAAAAGTCGAACACATCTGGACACATTGTAGTTTTAACTACGGTGGTTCCAGTGCATTCCTAGGACTTTCTGTCCAAGTACTTTTAGTTTTAAAGTTTTTTTCCACAAAACATTTCTTGTGTCAGTCCTTATAGTTTTAAAGGTTTATTCCACCCAAATACTACTTTTTGTCTGACTAACCAGCAATTTGAAAGGTTGGAAAGAGGCAAGACACAGTGATGACTGGGGGCACAATCAATAATGCATATAGCCTACAATAAAGAATCTTCCCATCTTCCCTCATGTAACAGTTCAATCAAACATAGTTTATTGGTTAGAGTCTAAACTTTGAAAATACAGGGACACAAACAAATGCATTACAAAATTAGGCCTACCTCTGCACAAGATGAGAAGATAGAATCAAACCCTACACTTACAGACTTAAAGTTTTTTTTCCGAGCACCATCAAAATAACTGAACTCTGCCACCTAACTACACATAACTGCAACATAACTGCATCAACACTCCTGCATTTAATAAATGGTATTATAGCTATATTGTATGTGTTGAATCTGAAGATTTTATCTTCTCCTGTTGCTTGCTTTTTGTCTTATTTATTACATTTTATTATATTATCAAAATGTAATATATTTATATATGTGTTTATTGTGTAGTGATCCATTTCCCCCCCTCCACCCCCAGGTCAGAAGACAGCAGGTTCTATGTGGACCTGCCAAGGGGGAAAGAAACTTCCCCCCTTCTCTAATCACGGGATAACGTCTGGGACACATAAAAATGTTTATGTGGAGGTGCAACAGGCTTTCCAACTGATGCAAATTAAACGGTTTTTCCCTCCCCTCCACAGATCAAGGACAGGCCTGGAGGATGTCACACCTTGGTGTGGAGATGCCCTCACCTCCACGGAGGCAGAAAATATTTCACGACCTCTTGGTCAAACTGTAATTCTGTGCTAAATATGTACTTTCTGTATTAACTCAAATAGGTTCCCAACATTTCTAATTATGCTGTTTTACATTTCTATGAGTTATGTAAGCATGATGAAATTAAATCTCGCTCTCTCCCTCGGTCAAACGTAAAAAGTAAGACCAATACAATTTGTAAATTTAGACAAGTCACAGTATGCCTTGTTTAGTGTTGAAATGTTCAGAATTGATTAACCAATCAAGTGGTGGACATGCAATATTAAATATTAGTTAAAATAAATTTTTTTTCCCGGTAACTAGTGTTTTCAGTCCCTAAGACAGAGACCAAATGTTTACAGCAGGACATATAGCCCAGGTGCCTCATACTGTGAAAACAGACATACTGTAGATGCATATGAAATGTGTAAATATTATTTTTTTTAAGGTTAAAATTCTCCTTAAACCAAGCCCATATTGCCACATTAATTAAAAGAATAGGCAAACACTAGTTATAACGTTAAACCCATAATCATGTAGATAATAGTATGGTCTACTTTTGTGTTCACTTGTGTTTATTGCTATGCTTTCATTTATATGTTTATTATTTTCCTTGTTGTTATTATTAAAGAATTAAGTTTCTTCCTTTGCTATATGTTCGCAACGAGTGTAGCCCCCACCTTCCTCCCTCTAAAAGTCAGCGCAGGATCCCAGATCCTCGCCAGGGTCAAAATATTCTTCTTGTATATAACTGTATTTACGTGTTACTGTTCTGTTTGTTGTAACTCAAGAACTGAAGCCTTTGTTCAATCTTGTGTAGCTTGCCTGCATGACACATTAAGTATTAGATGCTAACTAATTGCGGTTTTGTTTTATTTACAAAGTTAGTGTAACAGTTTACTTTCTCTAAAGTTTTACCGTAAGCGTGTTTTTATCAGTTTTACTTTTCGAGTTATTAAAGGGAGTCAGTATGAACAGAATTCCCTGCATGTCCAAGTCAAGGGTCTTTTGTGAACTCTAACTACCACTACGCGCATTAGTGATCTGGTGTGTCTTTTTTGAAAAACACTTGTAAGCGCTGAAACCCTGTTGCGTTGGAACGAAGTACAGTCCAATGTAAGGGCGGTGAGAGGCTATTTAAGCGTGACATGACCAAAAATAGCCTAAGGTCCCTCTATCCAAATAGCTCGCTGGGGGGAAAGGCTGAGAGCATGTCCCCAGCCGTCTACCGGAGCCATCCTGTTTCACCCATCCGCTCCAGGTCAAGGACCAAAGCGAGCGCGCCTCTTGACCAGTAACACACGGGAACTCTCAGGGCCCGGTGTAACTACGGTAGTGCAAGTCGGACCAGCGCCAGTCCGCCCAATTTTCATGTTTTGATTCTGCTGGTGTGGTATTTACAGTTCACAAAACGTTTATTTATTTCTTACATCCTCGGTGCTTTTTCCCAGCCTGTTTCTCTAACCCCGCTCCTCACTGTCTCAGTTAGCTTTAGCCGGTAGCTCCTGTGTTGACTTTAGCCGACATGTCTGTTGTCAAACAATGTTTTGCCTTGGTTTCACGGCCAACTACCTTGTATCCCTTTTACTGTGATTTATAAGCTGTGTGAGTTATTTCAACAGCTCGTGGTGTTGGTGGGATTCTAGGAGTCGTGGTTGATGTGCTTGTATTATTATTTTAATTGGGTGTGTGTATGTGTAATGTCTATAATCAAATGTTCTTATTCTATTTTAAATAAATGTAAGATTGTTTTATTGTAAACCTTTGTGTCAGTGTGGTTGTATACAGGACTCGAGTTCCTAGTTGGTAGAATTAACCTTTCAGTTGAGATTGAAATTAATGAATTAATTCATGAAATTAATAAATACATTTTACGCCGTTCCAAGAAGGGGCGGGTCAATATTTGATCTGGATATTGACTATAACGGCTCTGTGGTGCCCTGCAATTCTAAGTTATTAAAACAATAACCAATATAAAAAATCAATTTGAGGATTACATATAAAATAAGATAAAGAGTCATTTTGAGATTGTTTCGATCCATATACCTTCTTACAATTGTACTACATGTACTGCATGATAGATTTTGTTGTATGGCTGTGAAATGACAATAAAAGCTATTTGAATTTTTTTAAGTGGAGCTAATCTTGTACAGACCGTAGTTGCAATATAATAACATCTTTATCTTAACTTTAGCAATATATAATTGTTTGTGGTTGACAAACATGCTTTTAGATTTTGGAGCTGGTACACGCTGCATAAGGAGCCTTGCTCTACGGCCCCGTGCAGCTCTGTGCGGGATCTGCGGGCCCTACGTAGACGTGTTTGACATTGAAGTATAAATCATGAGAGTCTGTGCATGTACAATACGCTACTTTTGATGAGTATTCATGATCATACAGATATGCATAGACGGATTAAGCCGTCCATGGGCCCTGGGCACAGGAACGTGCTGGGCCCATCACCCACAGACATAATACATACATTACAAATCATTGTAACTTGTGGTTGGTTTTTGCACACTGCTGAAACGCTGACTAGTACTGTACGGAATCTCCAACAATATAAAGTTTTGTGTAAACATATTAAATGGTTAGATTTAAACTGTCATCCTTTGTCCATCGTCCATGTGTGTTTGGCAACTACCTCTTCAGACCGTTTGCAGGTGTTGATAAACGTCCGTCATTGTTTGACAATACGAACGCACCTCTGCTATCGGGCATGTCAGTATTGTTTCCGCGCATAGTTACGGTTGCTAGCGTAGTATTGGACCATATACTACGGAGGAGCTTACGTAAATGATATAGACCGACATACAGTATGTTCAAATACTTAACAGTTAGGCTACTTGTCACCAACAATATTCAAATTATTATAGATAATACAGGCTGCCAGGGGCCCCTTTCTGAGTCAGGGCCCTGAGCACGTGCTTGCGTTAAGCCGTCCATGCAGATATGCCATTTTAAAATGACCGATATTTCCGTTGCGTTGCGGTATAAATTTCTGCAGGACCTCTCTTCGTGACGCAATACGGGTTGAGGCAAAATCTAAAATGTCCGGCAATGCTGAACTCATCCACCAGATGGCGCAAAGAAACATTATAGATTAGTAGGTTCTTGCACTGTACAGTACATTTGTCGTCTTTTGTATAAATAATTTGGTTAATTTTGAGCAAGGATTAACAAAGGTGTGTGGTTGAGGCTAGCATTGAACTTACATCGTATATGCATCGTTGAATTAACGAACAGCCAAAGTACGACTTTTTCCCAAAAGTACCAAACTATGTTGTTTCAACCACCGTAGTTCAAAGTAGACTTTAAAATTAATCAATCTTGTCGTTGAACATTTTCTATAATCCCTACTTATCTCACTGCTGTGAACGTTTGGACTGTATAC
>JAODOY010004857.1:0-10714 GCA_025399855.1 Forbesichthys papilliferus
TTAGAAAGAGTATTCGAATACTCGTTCGGAAATACCATCAAATATTCGAAACCTGTAAAATGGTATTCGGGACAGCCCTAGTGACAGTACACGATCTCACCCAGGACTTGAACAACCCTCCCACGGACTACAGAGCGAACGTCTTAGCAAGGGAAACTAAAACCCAAGGTCTCTAGCATCTGACATTACTATCGCTGACTATAACTTTAACAGTAGGCACAGCCACAGACGCTTTGTTTTCAAAGCGATTGACATTAAGGACATTTGTTGACAGTAGATTGACTAGGTACTCGTTACGACGTGAAAGCCTATAAATACAAAAACGGACAGGACACGAGACAAGAGCATCTTTACTGCATCTAGAACTACATTGCGGCTAAGAAACGTCGACAGCTCTGTCACACAGCACGGGCCTCTGTGTGAATGTAGTTTCATACAGCTACGGTTCCAGTTTTCTCACACTAGTTTTCACAATTTACTATAGGTGGCATGTGTCCTGCGATCGTCACTCACGAACCTGAAGTCACGCTAAACTGGAAAACACGCCTGGAGTGGGAAAGGTGCTCGCTAGTAGAGAAGGATAAGGTAGACATCAAACCTGTTTTCCTCTAGGTCCTCAATGATAAACCCACACATCACTCCTGAGTGGAACACTGCGATAGTAAAGCCCGGAAGCCTTTCATTGATATTCTTCATTCGTTGAATGGCCGCTTGCAATTTGTGCGATTCACTCACTGTGCTCTCCACATTGATAATATTCACACTACAAACAAAAACCAGGACGCATCCAGTACCAAAATATTACGTTGCTGCCTACAGATTGTGTTTGCAAAAATCTGTTTATAGAGATTAAACTATAAATGATCTTGTCTTGCAACTAGATGTCGGCAGCAGCATCATAGTCCATAACAAATGCTTATTGGGCCACGCATATGCACACACACACACATATACACACACGCACGCACGCACGACCAGCCCAAACGTTAGTTCCATTTACAGGGTGTGTGATCCACACATGGGGATGTGTACGAGGTGACCGACGATAGGAATAACGCCCTTCGCAGGTCACGATGAGGCCAGCTCAGCTATACGCGCAGAGTACAGCACATCAGACAGACTAGAAGCACTAAAACGGAGAGGCTAAAATGAAGTCGTTTTGTGAAACGGAAAGCCAGACAGCTCTGCCACTGGTGTACTGACCTCAAAGAGAAGGAGACTGCACCAGCAGTGACTTTAACACACACAGGAAGGTCACAGACACCCACACACACACATAACACATCGGAAGGAGTGCCTAATAACCATATAGACACATAACACAGCTGAAGGGGTGCCTAATAACCATATAGACACACATCACATCTGAAGGGGTGCCCACTAACCATATAGACACATAACACATCTGAAGGGGTGCCTAATAACCATATAGACACACATAACACATCTGAAGGGGTGCCTACTAACCATATAGATACATAACACAGCTGAAGGGGTGCCTACTAACCATATAGGGACATGCATACCTGCATAGCAAAACAAGATCTGACGTTCAGCGGAAATAGTAAGTAGTTTGTGTAGCACTGTTCTCAGACCGAGACCACAAAGTGTCACTAATGTATCACTATTGCTTTCACACTCCAAACCGAAGAACACAGTGCAATTTACAATAGAATAATCAATAGTAAAATCTAAATAAATGCAGCAAACTTTACAATACACAATCAAATGCTCCATAAAAATACTCAAAAGCATAAATCTGTAGATTAAGATGAATCAAGATCCTCCATACGCCTGTTTGAATAGGTATGTCTTTGGCTATGCACACTTTTAGGAAGCAAGTTAACTTGCTACCTAACATCAGCCTTATGTTCAGGGTGAAATTAAATGTCCTATTTACTGTGTTCAACACTGACGACTATAAACGGCTCTCCCAGTATGCTGTATATCTATATCAATTCCACATTCTATTTCACCTCAGTGGAATAGTTTTAGGGTGCAGTGTGCAATTCTGGACACTGGGTGGCAGAGTGATGCAAAGGAAGGTCCTCGAAGCGCCGCTCTCATACAGGGCTTTTCCACTGGCACATTTAACCATGCCGAGTCGAGCCGCGCCCATTTACGTTTCCATTACCCAATGAAAAATAATATATGTTCTCACTCATCTCCAACTTCTCCAAGAGTGGATTGTGGTTCACCGGTTTTTCCAATAAGTCTTTTTTGTGAAGTGCCTTCCTTTTAAAATAGTTTCAATGGATGGCTCCCCAGACGGATGTGTCTAACAGACACAGATATCTGGTGTGTCAGGTTATAATGTGTATTTTGAGTATATCACATCAATTCCCAAGTGCCTACGATCAATCTGAGGCCACAACAGTATTTCTGCAGCAAACTGTTTTGGGGTGAATGGACTTTGTTTCAGGCCATGCATGGTAGATGTTGCTGTCTGGACGCTGCATCTACCAGCCTCCACAGCACAATGCCATTGGTGACACGCCCACCCATGAGGCTGGAAGCTTGACATTTTTGTTTCCATGGTAACGCATTATGCTGGCCCCACACTAGAGGATGTTCAAATCTTAACCCGACTTTAAAAACACTGGGTACCACGGACATAAAGACAGAATTGACCGATTTAAATCCTGAATAAGCACACACTAGATGATTCAGGCACGGTGCAGGACCACACACTTGGCATTTATCCCAAACTATTTCAAAGCGGCGGTTCCAAGGACATGAGATCTCACAGAAAGTAGTGTGTCAAACGTGACTTCAGAGCAAAACAAACAGGGAGGTGGACCGTCAATACAGATTGCCGTTGCCGTAGTAGCACTTGAGTGCTGTACATGTTTCACACAGAGAAACAAAACTCTGGAGTCGTGGCTGAGGAGACAGAGATGGCAACGTACCCAGCAGCCCCCGAGGCCGGTCCGTGTGCTCTCCGTCTGCACGTCCCTCAGAAAGGGCAGGTGGAAGTACTTAGAAAATACTAGGAGCAGGACTCCCTGCATTCGCTGCGTCGCCACCTAGAGGAGAACCAAAGGAAAACAATGTTTAATGTGGTGAGAAGAGGGCGGGGTAGGGATGGTTATTTGCACTTAAAGGTAGTCAGGGATGCTGGAGAAGTTAGTTTAGTGTTTAGTTTAGTTTACGTTTAGTGCCATACGATGTGCTCTCTAAAGCAAGGAGTAGATTTTATTCTTTATAAGTCAGCGATGAAAATACTTTTTTTACAAGAGAAAATGTATTGGATTCCTTACTGACCAACACGTATCCAAAGGGGCTCAGTGTGTCCATGCAAAGCTCGCTCCACTGGTCAGTGAACAGAGCGTCTTTGAGCCTCTTGTTTATCATGGAGTTCACTTCCTGTAGCCTAAAGAATGTAAGCAATATAACAAATATAAATTATGTAGTGGCCGCAGCAGAGTGCACTTGCGATGACAGATAAACGGTATTAACAGGCAAATAAAACGCTGAGAGGAGCGGAATGGCTGGGTTTCTGTGACACTGAGTGAAATAAAAGGTTTGATAAACCGTAAAATATTAACCTTAAATTTCTATTAGTGTTGGACGTGTTATGGTCGGTGACAGGGCAAACCCAAAAGCAATAATGTCATAAGGCAAAACACACAGGTAAAGTAATACATGGTTCAGTCAGGGTATCGTAGTCAAGGTACAGGCAGGGTTCAGTAGCAAACACGGGCCTATAGAGTTGAGAGATGAACTAGCAATCTAGCATCAGGTACAGGAATCACAGGGACTCAACACCGAGGGGAACAGGTGTAGGCAATCATCTGATTAGGGGACAAGACAACCGGGGGAAACAGAAAAGAGTGGATCGCAGAAAACATGGGGAACGGGGAACGAAACCAATGACAACGGATGGAGCCGTGACCTGTGATTGGCTACTCACCCCACGACAAACATGGCAATGCTTCCGTCAGACAGGTTTGGGCCAAACAAGGAAGTGATGTCATCAGGAGGGACAGAGGAGCCCACGTTCCATGTGACGATGTACACCCTATCCGAGGCAGCAAAGAGCGTGTGAAACATTATAATGGATGCATCTGAGCATCGCTATATTCTTTCTCACGATACTGCCTATCGTAGTACGGTACATTAACAAAACCTTTTTTAATTAAGCACAAAGTAAATATACAGAACAACACAGTGAGTAGATATAAAGACATATTTTGTTTTTAAATTGGCAATATTGAATTAGTTATATTTTTGGAATATATTACATTTTATTCAGTGATAAACAATCTTTAAATTGTATTAAAGGTAAACACAAGGTGAACGCAATTATAGAAATCTAATAAATAATGCGGTTTTAAGTTGCTAATTGATACTCTTTTTCAGATGGACTTTTTTATTTGCATCTGAACTATTCAGATAGAAAATAAATGATAGAACTCAATCATCAATATATTCTTAATTAAACATATTTTTGTTTATTTTGCATCTGAACTCTTCATATAGAAAATAAATGGTAGAACTCAACCATCCATACATTATTAATTAAACATATTTGAGTGTGTTGCTGTTTTGTTTAAGCTCCATTCAGTATCTTTATGTATTGCATCGCAAAATGTACTGTATCTTATCACAATGCATCGCAATACAATCGTATCATGATAACTAGCTTGTGTGCTGATCCAAGAAATAACTGTAACTACTCTTTGGGGGTATTTTCATTCAGTATTGTAAATTGTCTATGTTCAGTCATCTGTGTTTATGTGTGAGTGTGTGTGTCTGCAAAAAGAGTAATGAGCATCCGGGCTTAAAATTAAATGTTAAACCGCACGCTTTAAGAAAAGGAAAATCGATATCGTCTGAAGAGCATCTGCATATCAGATCCCATACATGGGCTGACTTGTTTGTTGAGGTTGACTACAAAAGACATTTCTTTCTGGGGCCACTGCCAATAGAATGTGCCTGTGTCATTCTCTACGCAAAGCCCTTTTGTGAAATATACAGAGAGCTTGATTCATGTGACTCATTGCTGGCAGCAGCTGGATGTGATAAAACAACTGGATGTTTTAATAGAGAGACTGGGAAAAGTATAATAACTATTTAGAATAATACATTTATACCGGAAATTCATTTATAAAACAGCACTTGTCATAACAAATGTTATGAAGTGCTATAAGAATATTTAAAGACATAACCTTGTTAATTTCGCTTATATTTCTTTCATCCGATTCCTTTAACCATTTTAACGTACTGTGTCATTTCATTATCATGTTATGTATATTTATTGTATTCTTTACACACTCATATACCCTTTACGTTGCTAATGGAATGTGATATGGCAGCTTACATAGCAACAAAAAGGATTAGGAAAATGCCTTATGCACCTGTTTTATTTATTTATTTATTTTGATTCCTTTAAACATTTGTATTAATGTTGTTTTTCTGTATTTCTGCATTTGTTTATGGGATGGACAACTGTGCATGTGTTCCCTCTCTGTAACGCACTTTGAGCTGCAATTCTGTATGAAAAGGGCTATACAAGTAAAGATTATTATTATTAGTATTATTATTATTATTATTATTATTATTAAAGCCGTTTAAAATTAAAGAGGTTAACACTCAGAAACATGTGTGCCATGTATTTCACAGGATGACCTGAGTATAAGTATATTTCTATTGCAGTATTTCTCCTGTCAGTGTACGCATAGGTGCAGTCACAGTACGCAGGTATGAAATGACATCAGTAAATCAAGGATCTCATGTTCTTCTGCCTGCTTTACTGGGAAAGACCTACTATTAGCAATGCTAAATGCAATTAAGAATGGAGTCAGCAATGCTGGAGAAAGATTTATGAATGAGATATTTGAACTTGATCAAAACAAAAACACCTCCCCCTTCAATGCCATTGGCTGCTACCTCAGAAGCTCCACCCCCCCATTGGACACAAATTGCCATTGCTGGCAGTGTTGCTCTAATAGTCCTAATGAAACCTTCTGTTTTCAGTTGATTTAAAAATGTAAAAGAGTTTGATCAAATAAAAATGAATACAGCAGCATACACCTATGTCCCATGTAAATACATAGTGGAGTAATGGCGTTCTGAGCGAAGAATCACATCACACTCCGTGTCTGTGTTGTAATCTGAGCTCCTCTGTTGTTGGTGGTCATAGCCGGGCCAGCCATGCGTGCATGCTAGTGCATGTGTGTGTGTGTGTGTGTGTGTGTGGCTCAAGAAGCATTTGCTTTGATCCGAGGTGCTGGTGCACTTAGTGCGACATCTAGTGGCAGAAAGTCATATAGGGCCACTTTACCTCTGTGCTCACCTGAAGTCATGGTCTCCTCCAGCCTCTACTCCAGTGCTCTCCTCCAACACTTTGCTCTCTGCTGCCCCTGCAGGCGAGCTGGGGCTGTTGTGGGGCAGGGGACTCTGGGGGCTCAGGCCAGGTTGGGGGGTCTGAGTGCCGTGGAGAGGCAAAGTGGGGTCTGCCAGGGACAACAGCGGCATGGCGGCACTCTGGGGTCTGGAGATGAACACCGGGATGGTGTCCTCCCTGGAGAGCTCCTCGGTGACCCAAGGGGGACGCTTGGCCGTCTTTGTCCCCAGTGCCGTTGGCCTAGGTCTGCTAATGCTAGCTAGCGTTCCAGGGCTGGGCCCGCTAATTCTAGCTTGCACGCCAGGGCTGGGTCCACTTAAGCTAGCTTGCATGCCAGAGCTGGGTCCATTAATGCTGGCTTGCGTGCCAGGGCTGGATCTGCTAATGCTAGCTTGCGCACCAGGGTTGGATCTGCTAATGCTAGCTAGCATTCCAGGGCTGGGTCTACAAAAGGTAACTTGTGCACCAGGGCTGGGTCCACTATTTCTAGCTTGCGCGCCCGGACTGGGTCCACTAATGCTAGCTTGCGCATCATGGCTGGATCTGCTGATGCTAGCTAGCATACTAGGGTTAGGTTCGTTAAAACTAACTTCCACGCCAGGGCTGGGTCTGCTAAAGCTAGCTTGCACACCAAGGCTGGATCCGCTAATGCTAGCTTGTGCACTAGGGCTGTGTCTTCTAATGCTAGCTTGTGCACTAGGGCTGGGTCTGCTAATGCTAGCTTGTGTGCCAGGGCTGGGTCTGCTAAAGCTAGCTTGCATGCCAGGGCCGGATCCGGACTTTGCCTGACCAGGCTGCGGTACTGACTGGTCGAGCCCTGGGGCAGCTGGTGCTCCAGCCGCCTGCGATGGGCCCAGTGCAGACGGTGGACCACAGAGGCCTCTCAAGGCTGGCTCCTTTGTTGCTTCGCTTCGTTGCCGTGAAGGTCTTAAAGGAGCGTCCGCCAAAGATGCGCGGTGGTGGTAGAGGTGTCCAGGCGGAGCTCTGGACATGGCTTGGTCCGGAACGCTTTGTTATTGCTGTGTGCACTGTTCCATCAATCTGTACAGAGAACGCACTGCCGCAATAACTGTTGCCAAAAGCAAAGGGTTAAAAGATATAGTAAGCTAAGTCATTCTCGAGACCGCTTGCTAAAATCTGACTTACATCTAAACAAATACACCTCCATCCTTCACCACACCCTTCAGTGCCATATGGGTGCTCCTTAAGAAGCTCCGCCCCACACATTGGAAGCACATCCCAAAGGCAAGGATATTGTTGCTGTGTCTGGGCTACAACACTTTGTTTGTGTTCCTATTTATGGAGCCAGGGCTGTAGAAGTACCAGATTTTTTCAGCACAAACAGAGAAGAGTAAGCTAGCAGACTGCAGTTAAATTCTGCTCCTATTTTACTGAACACCATAAAAATATCCTGCTAGATGCTTTTCAAATTCTATCTAGTTCATTACACATTAAAATGTGTAATGAACTACGTTTAATATTGAATACTATCCTGCTAACATGAGATAAACATCCAACACTGTTGCTTAGTGTCAGGTTTAAGTCCCCCGTCCTGTCCTTACGGGGGAAAATTACCAGCGGTCGCGGCGTTTGGGCCAGCCTGACCGCTGGGCTCCATTACTGCTAATGAGAACTGAATCTCCCTGTTCCAGGCAGTCACCTTCGCCTGCCTTCTTCATCTTTCCCTCCCCCTCCCCTCTCTCTCACTCTCAACCTTCCCTCCCCTCCCATCCCTCCATCTCTCTCTCTCTCCTCCAGCATCTGCCTGCTAGAACAGAGGTGGTGGAGAGTATAGCAGAAGCTCCACAGCTGCGAGATAATGTGCCACATCAAACGACGTCAACAGATGGCAGAGGCGGACCGTTACGCAACAACATCAACGCACCTTCCACAGCGATGTATAAAGTAGCCTATATGATATACTAACTCAAACATGGACCTGCCCCATATATAGCCTACAGAAATTATGACATTTTGAAAGAGAAAGAAGCAGGATGTAAAACAGAGCTTTGGGCGGAAGCTTGCTTTACATTCAGTCATTAAAAGTTAAAAATATTAACTTTTTTCCGTAATATAATATGTTAAAATATTAGTTGTGTAATGGAACATTATTGTCTATTGTGTGGCTATGACTTATGAACATAGCGTTATTATGAATGTAGCCTAATGTGGGCATACTGTCTAAGCAGTACCAATCTTAACACCCTGGCAAACGATGCGTACTGGATGATGTTTTTGAATGGGTTGTAAATAATTGTTTCCTACCTGCCATGCATTTCAAGGTGAACCGCAAAGTGATCACAGATTCAGCCAGGGGAAGGCGTCGGTTCGGTTGCTTCCCACTCCAAATAACGTAGAGGCCGTCACATGTACGAACAAGATCGATCACCTACCCAGGCTGCCCTGCTGATTCAGCCAGGTTGGACTGCTCCGGCACGGGTATTGACTGAGGGCAGGCCGTCACATGTACGCACAAGATCGATCACCTACCCAGACTGCCCTGCTGATCCAGCCAGGTTGGACTGCTCCGGCACGGGTATTGATTGAGGGCAGGCTGTCTGTCGCGGTAGCGAGCGTTGCGCGCTCGTTAATGTCATGCGACGCGTGTGCACTGTTTTTTTTCTGGACCCAGGTTATAAGATATACAACGATTATTATTAACGTATTGTGAATTTTCTGGAAAATACCTGCAGCAGATGAGCACAACACACGCACTCTATATGGACACGCTTTACTTACTTACCTCGATATGAATTGTTTTATCATCTCAGACCGTTGCTCCTATACGTCCTGCACCAGAGGAGCTACAGATGAACTAATGTCACGTAGGCCTATTATGCCACTTCATTTCACCACTAAACTGCATCGAGTGTGTCAGTGACACACTGTTATTGCACATCGTGTGTGGTGGACAGGTTGGCGTCTTCCACAACGCCCGTTAAAACTTTAAACACAGATATTGACATATGTAGTAATGCGCAATTGGCCGGCTACGTCACAGTGAGCTACGGTTTTTGTAAATGGACAAACTATTGTCCTGTCGTGATTCATGGCAATTGTAATAATACTCGGCTAGAAAATATTTATTCTCAATCACTACATATTCCAATATTTCCACGTGTTGAAATGCAGACTATCAAAACTAATTGTTTAACCCCAGGGTGGTGAAACGTCGTCTTGTTGAATGCCTGGACATATGTTGTGATTTTATGTTGTTTATTTATAATCTATATTCTCAATATGTCCATATCTATTAATACATTTACACTCAACTTAACAGTATTTATTTACATTACTTACAAGAGAATGTAAACATATTTATAGTCTTTATTGTGTACACACTGGTGGTTAATAAGAACAGTCCAATTGAGATTTACAACAGCTTTTAAGGTGCAGTAAGCTATGCGAGGGAAAGACGTGATATCCAAACAAATACACCTCTTCCCCACATAAGCTCCGCCCCCACACATCAGACACGCATTAGTGTTGGTGTGGTGCGGTCTGCACCACCCTGTGTTCTCACCTGCAGAGCAGAGCTGTGTAACCAGCAGCAACAATATTCAACACACAGAACGAACAACTAGTGAGGAGATATTTGGTTAATTTGACAAAAAGCATAAGATACATTCGCATAATTTAAACCCGATGCATGCGTTATGGAACATAGGCAGC
This sequence comes from Forbesichthys papilliferus, assembly GCA_025399855.1. NCBI lineage: Eukaryota > Metazoa > Chordata > Actinopteri > Percopsiformes > Amblyopsidae > Forbesichthys > Forbesichthys papilliferus. The sequence continues at coordinate 10,022 of JAODOY010004857.1, forward strand.
TGGCACGCCAACCATTACCACAAGGTAATCTGCATTATGTGGACACATCACTCAAGAAAATGCATTCTATTGTATTGTGTGTTTCTAACATTCAGGACACACATTTGCACTGTGCAGCATTGTGTTGATGTGACAGTGAATGACAAAAGATACAGCGAGCAACAATAATTCATCTAATTTCATAGACAATCATCCATTGGCAACGATAAGTTTCACCAGCAGCACAACATTGTGTTATGTTGTCCATTTTAATGGACACTCTTAATTTTTACACTGGGTTAAACAATCCCAAACACAAATCGAAAAGTATGCCTTCATTTTCTCGTTACAGCCAATCAAATGCCCACAATCTGATCCTTGTGGCTCGCCCCTGCGCCAAGAGGAAACCGCATGTTCTCGTTCGGGTCTCTGAATTCATGCTTGCTGCGTCTTTAACCACGGTGAAAGCTTGTGAACGCTGCTGCGGTAGCCACAGCGTGGCGCTGCGCTGTGCAGCTAGCTCAGAGACTAGGGCCTCTTCTTGGTCTTGACCAGGCCCATCTGCACCAGGCAGCGGTAGAACTCCTGTATGTACGTGTACACGCACTTCCAGTCGGGCTCGTTCATCCTGAGCATGTCTTCAACGTCCAGCAGAGGGGGGCAATCTGCCAGCCTCCTACAGAGGCAGAAGGGGGGGGGGGGGGGGGGGGGGGG
>JAODOY010004859.1:0-10712 GCA_025399855.1 Forbesichthys papilliferus
ATTGTTGTCACGTCACATTTTGGTATCGCCTCAGCTCGCTTGGAACCTCGACAAAGCAGGTACTAGAAAAAGTACCTAATAACAGTTACTATCCCAACTTTTGCACAATGGAAAAACAAAAAAGGCAAGGCGAGTTGAGTTGAGCTGGTACTATGCAATGGAAAAGCTCCTAAAGCAAGTAGAGGCGAGGCGAGGCAAGTTGGTACCAGCAATGGAAAAGCGCCATAATTATTGATGGTTATATCCCCTTGTACCCATTTACTTCAGTTTAAAAATGACCAAGACTTCCTCGTACACAAATGGAACATCTGGAAAACATTAATTGTTGACTTGATCCTTGCAGCTAAATACAGTGGAAGCAATGACCAGCGGTAAAAATCTTGCTGCATACACACCAAACAATAAATACTATTGGCCTTAAATTAAAGAGATTGATACATTTACTTGTGATCTGAATTACAATATATGTTGTCGTTGCACAAGAGTGCAATGACAAAGCTGCCTCGAAAATATGTCACCTAAAAGCAAAATAATACACTCTTATAACTAAAGGTCCAAATTTGTATAATTTCCATCCATCGTCACCTGCTTATCCGGAGTCGGATCATGGGGGCATCAGTTCCAGGAGACCTCAAACCTCCCTTTTGTGAGCCACATTAACCAGCTCTGACTGGGGGATCCCGAGGCGTTCCTAGGTTAATGAGATATACTCTCTCCACCTAGTTCTGGGTCTTCCTCGAGGCCTCCTCCTAACTGTACATGTCTGGAACACCTCCCTAGGGAGGCGCCATGGGAACATCCTTACCAGATGCCTGTACCACCTCAACTGGCTCCTTTCGACGCAAAGGAGCAGTGGCTCTATTCCGAGTTCCTCACGGATAGTTAAGCTTCTCACCCTATCTAAGGGAGAAGCCAGTATCCCTCCTGAGAAAACCCATTTCGTCCACTTGTACCCATGATCTAGTACTTTCGGTCATGACCCACCCTTCATGACCATAGGTGAGGATTGGAAAGAAAATTGTCTGGTAGATTGAGACCTTTGCCTTTTTGCTAAGCTCTCTTTTGTGGTACAGCAATTGCAATACTGCTCCCGCTGCTCCGATTTTCTGGCCAATCTCCTGCTCCAATATCCCCTCACTCGCGAACAAGACCCCATACTTACACTCCTTCACTTGAGGTAAAGACTCATTCCCTACCCGGAGTAGGCATTCCATAGGTTTCCTGCTGAGAACCATGGCCTCAGATTTAGCGGTGCTACTCCTCATCCCAGCCGCTTCACAATTGTGACCCAGTGAGTGCTGGAGATCACAGACCGATGATGCCATCAGGACCACATCATCTACAAAAAGAAATTATGAGATCCCCAGGCCTCACATGAGATTTTACGACCACAAAATCGATCATCAACCTTCGGCCTAGGGTGCTGTAGTACCATGTACACTTATGAGCATCCTTATGTTTGAACATGGCTTTTATAGCAAACACCCGCTCGGGTTTAAATCAGGAAGGCCATTCTTTCCAATCACACCTCACAGTCCCATGTCTCCCAGCAGAACTATGGTGTCCCCTACTGGAGCCCCATAAAAAACTCCCTTCAGGGTCTGCAGGAAGGCCGAATACTTTGCCGTTTAGTGCATATGAACAGACAACAGTCAGAGCCCCCCCCCCACACACAACCCGTAGACATAGTGAGGCAACCCTCTCGTCCACCGGGATAAACTCCAACATAGCAGCGCTCAGACAGGGGGCTTGTTACTATCCCTACACCCGCCCAGCGCCTCACATCCTGGGCAACTCTAGAGTAGAATAAAGTCCATCCCCTATCCAAGAGTACAGTTCCAGAACCAAGACTCTGCGTAGAGATAAGCCCAACTAGATCTAAATGGTAGTGCTCCACCTCCCGCACAAGTTCTGTCTCCTTCCCCAGAGCCAGCCTTTGCCGCCTGTGGATGGTCCATAGAGGCCCGTGACCTTCGCTTCTACCCATATGGCAGCGCACCCGACCCCCACTGTTCCTCCCATAAGTGGTGGGCCCATAGTATGGAGAGGAGGGTGCCACATTGCTTGTTTGTGCTGTGCCCGGCTGGCCTCCGTGGCAAACCCAGCTACCAGTCGCTTGCCAGCAAGCCCTCCCTCTGGGCCTGGCTCCAGACGGGGGCCTCAGGCTTCCTTCGGGCAGGGTAACTTCTCCTATGTTATGCTTTTCCATACAGGGTCTTCTGAACCATTATTTGTCTGGCCCCTCGCCTGAGACCACTTTGCCTGGGATTACAAGGCTCCAGACAACAAAGCTCTCAGGGTCATAGGAACACAAAAATCTCCACGATAATGTGATGGTTCCTGCAGAGGCTTTGTGTCATGTTTGGTACTAAAATTATAAAATAAATAAATAGATTAAAGTTTACCCCATGATACGTATGGCTTATAAATAAGAATGTATACACATAAATAAAATTCTGTATTTCAATTTAATTTGTGTTTTCATTTTAACTCAGAGTTTGAAAGTTAGTCAAGGCATGGAGGAATTAAAATATTTATTTCAAACCATACTACTACTATTTTACAATCCTTTACATAATAAAAAACACAAAAATAATAGACGTTTATAATTGTATTGCATTTAAAAAAAACATAAACATTTACATTTACGCCATTTGGAAGACGCTTTTATCTAAAGCGGCCTAGCTAATAAAGTGCAATAGGTAATGGCCTGGCTAATAAAGTGCCTACAATATTTTTTTTCATCAATAAATAGTGAGAGAAGAGCATGAGAAGTAAGTGCAAGACTTAAGAGCATGAGCAAGCAGCAAGTTAACAAGGGGATTCAAAGATGGCACTCTTAGATAGGAGAGAGTGCTAAGAGGTGACGAGGTCGCTGGTCAAGGTACCAAGGTGGATTGTGAAGAGATGTGTCTTGAGTCTCTTACGGAAGATGGAGAAGTGTTTCTGCAGTTCTGACTTTTGCTGAAAGCTCGTTTCACCACTGTGGTACCAAGACGGAGAAAAGGCGAGACTTTGATGAGTGAGTCTTGAGGCCTCGTAACGGTGGCATTGCCAGCCGGCCAGCCGAGGTGGTAAAACAATGTTCTCTTTTTGGGGCCTGGAACCGGACCATTGCTTGGAGATAGCTTGGGGCTGTTCTATGTACCGCCTTCTATGCCAGCACCAGTGCCTTTAATTGGATGCAAGCTGCAACGGGGAACCAGTATAGTTCTCAGAAGAGGGGGGTTACATGGGAGAACTTGGGCTGGTTGAATACAAGGCGCGCTGCAGCATTTTGAACCTGCTGTAAGGGTCTGGTAGAGCACCCGGGTAGTCCGGTTAGCAGCGAGTTGCAGTAGTCCAGGCAGTAACTCACATGCTGATGTGCTGATGTCAGTGACATACAAGTCTTGATGATAGCTATCACATCAATGCTTTTAGAAGACATTTTATGAAAGCAGTGAAAAACAGACAAAAGACCCTTATGCTTAAAGGGTAAATGCGTGCGGCTAGTGTTTAACACTAGAATTACCGGAATTCTATAACTACTATAATGGCCATAGCAGTCATTATGACCGCTCATACATTATTTGTGTATAATTTCAATAAGATATATATAATCTAAGAATAAATGGATATGTAATTTTAGAATAGGTAATAATAAACATCAGAACACTGCATTTTAATTCTAATGTTAATTCTAATGACCAGGAGACATCACTATCGGAACCTGCTCCTCCATCAGACTCAGCCTCATCAAGGCTCTGAAGCATGGCTAACGCCTCTGTGGCAGTCATTCTTCTTGCTGGCATTGTTCTGTTCTCTATTTACATTTTCAATGTGGTTGTAGCTCAAAGCTAAAACTAGGTTTCAGCTTTGCAATAGACTAAACAGACTAAAGAACAACACATTGTTGCTAGGCAAGGAGCAAATGATAAACTGTCTGTAATGCATTCGGTCAATATGACTATTAAAATGGTAAAAATAGTCAAAACTCTTTTGTGTTTTGTAATTTTAATAAAATAACAATGATAGAATAAAATAGAGACACATTTAGGAAAAGTCAGGCTCCTATAATTACATGGGTTTTAATTCAACAAAGTTATTACATTGCAAAATTTTAAAACAGTCAGAATGACTGCCTCGGTAGTTCGTGTGGTAAAGGAAATCATTTACTTTTACCCAAATAAGTTTATATAAAATTAAATGATTCTAGTGCGGCAAGTACAGCAGGGACAGATACAGAAAAGTTTTAAACGTATAGAAGGTGTTCCGCATAAAGAGAATCTTTGCTCAGAGCCATTTCTGATTATCCCAGTAATGATCCCAGTAATTATCCCATACCTTTGCTGTCACTGTACCAAGATGGAATAGATGGAATAGCCTACCATTGTATATTAGGTCTTCTACCAGCAGCAACATTTTTTAATCCTTAAGTTTGTAAATAGGTAGGCAAGTAGGTAGTATTTTCATGTTGGTTGACCTCATGTTTTGTGTTTGGATTCCTTTCTGTTATTTCATATTACAACACTTTGGTTGACACTCACGGTTGTGCTTTAAAAATACATTCGATACGATTGTTGTATTATTATTATTTATATTTTATTATTGTAGTATTATAGTAATGTGGAGATTATAGCAGAGAGCAATGATGAGGAAGTGTAAACAGGAATGGCTCAAGGGGCAACCTTGTGTGGAGGAAAATAGACAGAGGATTATGTGTTCTAACTGAGGCTTGAGGAGATGAATAGAGGAGTTTTAACAGTTTTGCCAAAACCTGTCTGGAGTCTGGACCAGGAAAGTTAGACGAATTATAAATTGTAGAAATTGAGTAGCCTTCTTTTGAAAAAGGAATGTCTAGACTATAAAGTTATTTCTGCATTTTTCTTGAGATAGTTTTGCCCGTCAGTGGCTCCGCCCACCTTCTTAAGAAACAGTCTAAATCAGCTTAATGAACTGGAAACAGCCGTGTGGCATAATCTTTAATTCAATCGCATTCACACAATTAAGATCCGGCCTGTGTCTCCAGGCAGTCCTGGTCCATGAGATCCTGGGATATGTGGACCATCCTCAGAGCTCCAGTGTGGTCCAGGGTGTGGGTCTCTGCCTGGCCCTGTTTGCCTCAGAGTCCTGCAAGGCCTTTTTGGTATCTTTGCTCTGGGCATTGAACCTGCGGACGGCTGTCAGGGTCAAAGGAGCCTTCTCCATGCTTGCCTTTCAAAAGATGATCTCTCTTCGTGGAGTCAGCCCCGTCACTATGGGAGAGGTAATCATTATCAGAGCTGTCTAGTAGAACCACAGTTCTTCTACTGCTATCTGTCCAATATAGCCACAATCAGTCACATATTTGTTTTCTTCCACTGCCTCTCTCTCAGACTATTAATGTGCTGACTAGTGATGGGTACAGGCTGTTTGAGGCAGTCATCTTCTCCAGCTTCCTGATGTGTGTTCCTGTCTTGCTGGTAGTTTGTGTGATCTACGCCTGCTACATCCTAGGCTACACTGCCCTCATTGGAGTACTGGTCTACTTGATCTTCATCCCTGTCCAGGTCCTCCCAACACAGACAGAATCATATTCAAACTCAAACTGCCTTCACTAAAATGGTTTTGTATATTGGTAGGCTATTAGCTATGTTTTATTTTTAATCCTGATATCTACAGATCTCTGTACATGATACGGAAGATAACCGTCATTGTAGACCTTCTAAAATAGCCTATACACTATGATTGCTATGCTAGTAGGTTACTGATAACAATAGCCTATGTTGTTAATCATTTTGTTTTATTGTTTTTAATGTATACTAAATTGACTTCATTTATATAGAGTTTTTCCAACCTTCCGGCCACTCAAAGTGCTTTACAATATAACCTCACATGCACCCATTCTCAGACACACCTGACCACAAGAAGTACGTAAGGCCATTTTATGCTTCTGCGTCAAGCTTACGTCAAAGCTACGGTGTAGCTTGAGCATATTATTCTTCTGTGCTGGTCTGTTGCCCGCGCGGACCTGTCCGTGTTGACTGTGCATGCGATTGATGCGAAGCTTCACACAATGCGGAAGTGCCACGTCTTTTTTATGCTTCTGAATTAGAACACATGGAGTTTAAACATTTTGAAATAGCCATAATTTATTTCCATCATATCTCTTAGTTACACCAACATACAGTATATCATAGGAAACTACATGTGCCGACACAAAATAGTATTCTTAAACACTTTTGTCTCTCGATAGAACTGTGTGGATATCCTAGTGAAGGGTATTCTAATTGGGGCTGTTTGTGCCATATTCAGTTCCGTATGTGAAAATCAGTAGGCTAATTATTTAGCCTAATGCTATTAAATATATCTGCAGATTAATATATCATGAAAAATAACATTAGTGCACACTGTGTTGTATCTGTCTCCTCTGTTTTAAAAAGTAAGCATGGAGGATATGGTTGCATCCAGCTAGCCTATAAATAACAGGAGTAGCCTCACATGAGAGACTAGGGGAGACTAAGACTAGGGGAGAAAGACTAATTCGACTACCTTTTACGCTAGCCTGTAATTTTGAGTCAGATTGATCTGTATGATGGACCAATTCTGACAAAATGTAAAATAAATAAATATAAGTATATATAAATAAACAAACAAATGAAATTACAGTTTAGTAATAAAGAGACTAATTCTGTATTTTTACATGTATTTATTTATGGATTCTATATTTATTTCTGTATTTCCGTATTTCCACATTTCCCTCTTTCAAAATTTTTTTCTTCTGTATTTCTTTGGCCGTAAATGTGAATTAGGTAGGCGGTCCTACCTCAGTCTATAACCGGAATGGTTAAAAGGGTGTGGTCGCAGACACTAATACTGCACCCAGCTTGCTTATGCTTAAACATCGACAGCATAGCAACATTTCTGTTCTTGTTTGTAGCCATGTGTGATGTGATGGAAAGTTTTGTTTGCCATTGCTGTTCATTTTAAGAACTTTGAGTGACTACCTTAAGTTATGTCTCAGAAGATTAATGGAGGATTTAGTTCAGCTCAGCCTTGATAGGGTTTTATAAATACACAGTGCTACAACTCACATGCCAGCTTCCAATTATCTCGATTGGACGTCTGTGTGGCCTGTCTTTCTCCTAATATAATAATTGCCACATGGGGGCAGTTGGTTGGCTGTATTTGGCCCGCGGGCTGCCAATTGAATACACCTGATCTAGGCTAATACAAACGAACCCGAGTCTTGACTATATTGTTATTATAACCAAATTATAACCACCCCCTTAGTCACGTTATTCTGGCACCGGGACTGCAGCCTAGGCATAGTATAGAAGAGTTCATGCATTCCACAGACTAGTGCTGATGAGTTTTGAACTGGATCAAAGATATTGAAAAATGCGTCTTAGTGATCGTAAAAGTTGTATCCAATTTTTTTGTGTATGTTAGGCTACTTATCATTCACTGCCTGCCAATACATTTGACGTGGCGCTATACTCACTGGCAAAATAGCCGTAATAGCCCACCGCAAGCAAGTTGTTCATAGCTGGCGGCTGCCTTGCCTACAAGATGCAGTGCATCAGCGTCAACAAAGAGTAGACAGCTAGCCACACATGTTGTGCTGCGCTGATAACACTGGCCTCCTCGGATCCCTGGTTACTAGCTTATTCGTCATCTTCCACACCTTCTTCACATGGATTCTCCTGAGACGTTTTAAGAACGTTTCAATAGATGAGATGTCTTAATAAAGACGTCTCCCTCTCCTCGTTTTCTTTTTATTTTGTGTTTACTACGCTCTTTAACTACGACTTCTACTCCCCCGCTACTCCCACAGTCCGCTCAATTCAGCGCGGGGTTATTTTTAGACGGACGGGGTGTTACGTGCTTTCTAAACCTGCGCTTGACTAATTATACAATTTTATTTAATAAAAAAAAAAAATATCAGCATACATTTTGTAGAATTTGTATAATGTCATTATCTGAAATAGAAACCTCTCCCCCTGCTTGGGCCCCAAATGCGCATGAGCTCCTGGGCCTGTGCCCATGAGGCCCATTGTATAATCCGGGCGTGCGAGGCAGCACAGAATGTGACGGAGGCTATGAAAAACATTGATTAACAGCGCTATATGCCTTGAACATAAGACTATACTTTGAGCTCCTTAAGCACTGCAGGATAGGCTACAGCAATACAATTCCTAGCGATCAATAAATATCTTACTATTTTAATCAACACTTCTGCAGCTAGCATCTGATAAGTTGAATGGATGAACCCTCCACAAATGAGGAAACTAAGTGATAATAGCCTACTTTTAGCTCGTCATTGCCGTGAATTTGTGTTTTGACGTTGCACTGTGTGTGGACGGACCAGATCATAATGAATGGGCCGTCACTCAATGACTGTTTTACACTGGTGCCTAAATGTTTTGCGGTGTTGGCGATTTCTTTAAAAACAAAACACCACTTAATGTCGGGTTAAAAATGCGTTGTGTATGAGATTGTAACGGGTATTATATTAGCGACATTTAAAAAACGATATATTACTGTAATTGCGCTACATTTGTAACGGGTTACCTATCAGGTGTCAGATGTTGTATCTTGTGTCAGTAATGGTCAGCGATTCGCTGCATTGAATCGGCGATTCTTGATCCACCAGGGAGGCCAGCGCCCTAGCACTCTCTATTGGACAGTCTTTTCTGCAAATACTGTAAGTTAACAGTTATTTTCACAACAATTTCTTTATGACGGTTACCTAACATTGTATTGAGTCCGAAAGATCATGATTAAAAATAAAACATAGGCTAATTAGAGTTTTCCAACAAAGTTCAATAAATAATGTCCAGATAAAGTAGGCTAGTAAAAATAAATCTTCTTCTTCTTCTTCAAACTATAGTTTAACAGGGAGAGACAGACTGAGACCGAGATCTCTTTTACGGCTGTGCCCTGTGTAAACACATTGACATGTACAGTTTAGGCACAAGGACAAATGTAAACATGTTGACATATACAGTTCAGGCACAAAGACAAAAGAACATTTACATAAACATACAAAACATTTTTTCATAAAACATTTTAAAGCAAACACACAAAGACCTAATTCTGCATGTGAAAGATTTGTTTTATACATTTGTAAAGTCAAGCCTGATGTTTCCTTCCACATAATATGATAATTCACAGTATTCTTCTCAGTGAGGAAAAGGCTACTGTTTATTAATTTAGCAGTGTAATCAGATCAGTACTCTGCTGGAGTTAAAGTCTCATGTTTAAGTATTGAATTACTGAAACCTAACATAATTTACATATTACAAGACCGCAAAAGCTTAGATTTAACAGAGATAGCAGTTACTTGAGCTTGCCAAATAGTGAATAACCCTAATGAATATATGTCTCATGTAATTTGCTGTAACTTATTTATAATTGTTTAATAATTATTTATATATTGTTTACAGCCTAAATAATAACGTAATTATAAACTATGTATACATACTTTATAAGGGTCGTTTTATTGTAGTGCTACAGGTAAGTCTAAATAATTGAATGTAATATCTATTATAATCTGTGTTGTACTGTAAATAACAGCATTTTAATAAATACTCCTATTAATAACTATGTATATTTTGACATTAGTTCTCCTTGGCAAGGCTGATTAACGTGTTCAGACGCAGGGCAGTGGGCGAGGCTGACAGGCGTGTTGGAACCATGAACGATGTTCTGACCTCCATCAAGCTCATCAAGATGTACGCCTGGGAGGAGTGCTTCCATCAAAACGTCATAGGTCAGCTACTGTTGTAAAACTAGCATTGTCCAAGCTGACATGAGCTGGCTATGTGGGCAACAATGGGTACAGTGGGGCCACAGGTGATTGAAAAGTCGCTGGTTTGAACCTTGCAAAATCACCAAGTGTCGATGTGTTGCTGAGCAAGTTATCTTAACTGCTCCCCGTGGCTAGATGGCTCCTTGCATGGATGACATCACCATCGGTGTATGAACGTGTGTGTGAATTGGAGAATGTAAGGCTATCTTATAAAGTGCTTTGAGTGGCCGGAAGGTTAGATAAGTGGGTACCAATTTTTATGAATGAATTATAATTAATTCATGATTTAGTTTATGAACATTTTATAACACATTAAATGAAAATAGACGGTGACAAGTTTCTTCTCAAATAGTGAGCCCACATTTGTAGCTGTACAGCCAAACCTCAGATTAGCAATATATTACGGTGCTTTGTCTTCTCCATTTGCTAACATCCTTAGTATCTGTTGTACACTGAGTTGATTTCCCACATCCATATTTATGTATTTGACATCTCATAAGAAAGACTTGTTTATTTATGAGTTACAAACATTTAGAACTGTTTAAATGGAGCCTTATTGTAATGTGTGAAACATCACAATTTACTAATGCCTTACTAATATCAATAACTTGCAAAAGGGGGCCTTATTGCAAAATGTATAACAGATCTACACCATCTACAAATGAGTTACTACTAATATTTATATTTCCTTAGTAAAACAACAGAAATAAGTATATATAAGTAAATATGTATTTGCTCAACAACAACAAAAACGTACAAATCAAACTGTCTTCCGTAAAACTGTGTTGGATATTGGTAAGCTATAAATTTCTTTTTTTTTGGTAATGATCTCAATAAGGAAAGTAACCGTCATCATAGCTATCAGAGAGTATACAACTGCGGTTAATGTCATCAAACCAATCTGACAGCTATTAATTAGTATCAAAAAGATATTAAT
>JAODOY010004860.1:0-32541 GCA_025399855.1 Forbesichthys papilliferus
TGGTGTAAACCGATTTATTCACATCTCTCTCTCTCTCTCTCTCTCTCTCTCTCTCTCTCTCTCTCTCTCCCTCTCTCTATCATGTGGAGGGCTGTTTTAACTTAACAAATGCTTATCTATAGGTTGCTAATGAATGGCTTCCAACTATTTCTCTGCCTCCTCTTTTTCCACATCCCTCTTTCTCATGCTTCTCTGTTTACCCTCCCCTTTCCTATAATTATAAAGATGATTATTTAACTCCTACTGCCCCTACCTCACCACCACCCTCATTTGCCACCCAGAAAGTTGGTTAACATCTTTGGCTGTGATTTGAGTCATAGGTAGGCGTCCTGTTGCCATAAGCAACAGGTTCAGAGTTACGTCTGAAAAAGTGAATTATAGCAGCTTTTCTGTTAATCCGTGTTGCGCTACAATAAAATACTAAAGTAATTGTGTATAATTTGTTTTGCTTTGTTTTTGACAAATGTAATACGTTTAATGGTTTGGCATTCGTCAATTTGATAATAAGCATATGCTATTCTTTTCTATATGTAGGAAACATCCTCACACATTTGTCAGTCACTTGAGTGAATTATGCAGTTAGATGTACAGTACAAATCGTACAAACTTACCATCCACCACGTCTTTGCAGTGACATCATAGCACAACTGCCACTTGACGGAGCTGTCAGCCTCGCCGCAACATCCCGGCACAGCCGACATCGCCATGATCAGCAAGAGAGATGGATGGACAGACGGACGAATAGATAGGGGCTAAAATCCAGTCTTAAAATAAAGTGATGTCGGGCAGCCGTTTAGCAAAACAGGATTTAGGCAGTTCAGATAAACCAAGGATTCTAGAAGGATGATGATTAATCTTCTTTTAGTTCAATAGTCGATATCTTCTGTGGTTTCAAGTTGTTAGACAGTGTCCTATCCAGTCCAGTTTCTAAGAAAAAAGGTGTGTCTTAGAGGAATATTTTTCTTCTAAGAAACTATTTTCTGTGGTTATATCATTCTTTGAAGAAAACAACATGTAACATTAGTCACTAATGTAATGTAGAAATACAGCCTTAGAAAAAGCATTTTAGAAGTTAAATATCATCTACAAACATAATAGACCAGTCTCCATCAGAGCCCAGCCTCTTGTCTTTTACAAGCTTCCATCTTTTAAATGTTTGTACATTTTTTTCAAATTAGACATTTGTCCTTTACAGTTCCGAATTTAATTTCAATAATATGTGATGATATATGACCTTTTCTTTACAGGCAATGATTTTTGTTACATCCCAGTGTTTTTCCTGACATGTTTGGTATCTTGTAAAGGTATCTCAAACCCAAACGCTTTGTTAGGCTCCAAGCCCATAAAGATCCAGGCTCAAGCATTAAAAGTCCAGTTCACATTACTTTAGGAAGGAAAAGGTTACTCTCAACGGGATCCCCATGTTCACACAGCAGTGTCAAAAAGTCAAATAAAAAATGCAAGTATCCTTTCAGAGTTTCAGTCACCATGTATCACTTCAATAGTCCAGTGTTGGTTCCACTCTCAATTCAGATCCAACTCCTTAAGCACCATGCTAACCTAGTTTAAAAACCCTGAACGTATTTTAACTCTCCCCCCATCTCTCTCTCTCTCTCTCTCTCTCTCTCTCTTTCTCTCTCTCTCTCTCACACACACTGTTGTTTATTTCTCTGCCTCATTTCTGATTCCAGTGAGTGGGCTGTCACTCTAAGAGGGAGGAATAGCATCCAGACACACACACACACACACACACACACCTCTCTAGTCCCACATGCTTCCTGCCTGGATGTTACCAGCTGTCTAAACACGCATGCACTTCAGCAGGAGTGAAGTCTTGAGCAAACACCAGGGAGAAAAGACACTTACTAAAAAATTAGCAGTCCACAGATAATCCTCCAATGAAACAACTTCACAATGAATGTCTGTATACGTCTGCTTCTCTCACGGCCCGTGTCGCTTGCTTGACCGCCTGTCTCCCGATCTGACTGACTTGTCTGTTACTCCATCCACAGTGACTCAGTGTCCATGATGAAAATAACACCGCTGACCTTTCTCTCTCTCTCTCGCTCTTTTTCTCTCTGTATCTCATCATCATTTCCCTTAGTGGGGGGACAGTCCAGTGACAGCGTGGTTAGGCTGTCTGTGTGTCTCAGCCCACAGCGCTGAGGAGACATGTCTTTTACAGTCAGAGGGCCACAACTGGACCGAGTAGGAGTTAGACGGTTAAAAGGTCTGAGGTTTGTGCAAGCTGGCTAAGGGAAGGTCAGACCTCTACCAGCAAATGTCACACTGCTGTTTTAGGCCGGAGAGACCAACCGGAGGAGAGCCACAGAGAAGAGGAGGAGGAGGAGAAAGACTGCAGTAGTAGCAGTTCCTGGTGTGGGCCTCTTTTTGCGTCGATGGTGTTGATATTCCGTGTGTGAGAGGAGAGGAGAGGAGTGGAGAGGAGAGGAGAGGAGAGGAGAGGAGAGGAGAGGTAACATTCAGAGAGGAGAAGATAAAGAAGGATAGGAGAGGAGGGAAGATGAGGAGAAAAAACATTTCAAGAGAGGAGACTATAAAAGCAGATAGGAGGAGAGGAGAGGGAGAAACAACATAGAATATGAAAGAGAACAGAGATTTGGGAAAGGAGTGGAGTCACTCACACACCCACACATCAACAGACCAAAACAATCGTCTAATGAGTAGTTCAATCAATCCCCAGACTCCCACCCTTTGGCCAATTAGCTAATTAGCCTCCTCCAGAGGTGTAAACAACCAGCCAATCGGCTTTAAACACAGCTGCCCTGAGCCAATCACAGTCACAGAGAAGGAGCAGCAAGAGTCACAGAGGGAAAATTACAGAGTAGCGCAAGTACATGCACACAGTGGAGGTCAACAACACACACACAAAGTTATACACATTAAAACACACAGAAAAAAACCCCATACTCAAACTCCCCAGAACCACAACAGACCTCACATTGACTTTGACACTAAACATAAATAATCACTCCCCTCTCTATGGGATAAAAAAATGTCCTCCCTATACTATACATAACAGTAGCTATTGCCCAACACGCAGCTTGTTCAATGCTGTGAGGTGAATTGAATGTGACATCCATGCCACGACTTACACTTGTTCACAATCCAAACTGTGAAATGGTAATACAGAGGTTTGTGGTAGAAAGTGCTTTTGCATGGACGTATTTAAAACTCTTTTATACAATTATAGGTTACCAATTGCAGTAAAGCTGTTAGGATAAGATATGAGTCAAGTGGTTTGAAGCAGGCTCTATGTCAACCATGAATGTATACACAGTTTGGTTAATGATCTCTTATTAAATTGTTTAGCAGCCCTATATCTTACACTTGGTTAGGTTATACCTTAGGGTTATACAAGTAATGTATAGACATATAAATATATATAATGTATAGTTTTTCCCCACTAGAGGCAGAACAGTGGTATGCAATCTGCTTACATGTTTCCTATCCAAATACAGAATGACTTTCGCTCATAATTAAACTTTGGTAAAACATGATATTTTAAAATGTTACATAAAAAAAAACATTAAGTCAGTGATTGTAAGCTAATACATTTTGTTAAATTCAGTGACTATCTCCTCACATTCTTCTAGCCGCCCGTTATATGTGCATGCTGAAAAGGTAATCTGGTGTTTCTACACAGCCCTGGTTCTGTAAATGGGAACACAGACAAAGTGGTGCAGACCGCACCACACAACAATATCCCCCATGCAGCCATGGCAATGTGCTTCCAGTGTGTCGGGCGCGCGCTTCTGAGGGAGAACTTTGACACTGAAGTAGATGTGTATTTTTTTTGATCAAGTTCAAATATCAAGCTTTCTCCAGAATGACTGAACCTTTTTATGAAGTAGCCTGCATAATGTCTGTTTGGACCAAAAAAAGAAAAAAAGGAAAAGTAACTAAACTAGTTATTTTAGTAAACTAAATAAATACAGCAACCTAACAGTAGCGGTAATTATTCTTTATTATCATTTTGATCTGATCGCTTTACCAACCAGACAAGCTCTATGCATACATATTCTATACAGTAGAACATTTGAGCTCACGCGTGTACTGTAGCTGATGTTTCCCTCTAGTGGTTACAGAGGTACATTACACGCGTGGGAAATTAATACAAATGCCTCTGAGTGAAAACCTTTCTCTAAATAAAAAACAAAAAACAGATGGAGCGTCAAAGAAAAGATCAGCTTCTGCAATAAGCACACAATAATGACAAGACTGGCATCTAGCAGGGTCTTCAGTTCTTCTACAGGTTCGGCAAAGCACTGCTCTTAGAGGGTGGATAGCTGGACAGCTGGGGTCTCTACATCAATGTTCCCAAAAACAAGACTGCTATCCACATTAGCTTCCTTTCTGCAAGACAACAGAACAAACACATCTCTTGGTCGTAGTATTGCAGAAGACCTAACAACAATAGTAGTCAGGGGTGACCGATATTGACAAAATGTGATATTGCGATATTTATCATGAAAATTGCAATATCGATATTTATTTAGATATTTTTAAATATAAGTAAAAACACAAAGGTTATGGGGAAATGCATCAAAATATATTCATAATAACACATTTACAACTGGCAGTCATATTGGACTGGTACAACAACAGGAATTCCAAGCTAGCGAGGATGCATTATTTTTGTTCATTATGTCATTAGCTTCCTCAGCCACACATCTTCATGTTCTGTGTAAATCAAACACAACTATGCCACACAGCCAATGGATGCATCTCTTCACGCAATAAACTGAGTATTGCACTTTGCAATTGCAATTTTTCACATTGGTGTATATAGGCATTATAAGCAATGTAACTTGAACATGCTAAAATAAACTTTACATGCAGTGTTGGGCAAGTTACTCAGTAATATTAATAAGTTTACTCCTTCAAAAAGTAATAATATTACTTTCCTTTTTACTGGGTATTAAAAGTAATTATTTACGTTACAGTTACATTACTATATTACTTTCACAATCACTACCCTGTGTCGCCCCACCCGAATTATGACAACCTGTGTAGCCAGCTCATTTTAGAATTGAATCCTCTTTATTGGAACATTAAGAGAACAATCAGCCAAAGTGAAAACATTGCAGCCTCTCAAACCAGATGATTGGACGGGTTTGTCCAATAAGCCTCCCCTAAGTTTGCTAGGACCAGAAATCTTGTTCTTGTAACACAGTAATGCAGCATTACTTGGATTAGTAATAGGTGCTGCTAAGGAAATAGTAACTAGTTACTAGTTACTGCCCAACACTGTTTACATGTATAGTATAGGCTACTTGCTAGCAGCAGTAATACACATTATACGGACATTCGTGTAATATTCATATTGTGGCAGCAGCAATAGCAGATATAACCATATTTATGTTTCTGTATGGGTGTGCGTTATTAAACAGTCACTGGCAGTATGAAGGTGTGTCTGTGTGTGTGTGTGCGTGCGTGCGTGTGCGTGCGTATGTATGTGTGTGCTGCTGACCTATTTTTCTGAAGAAGTCTGCGAACGATGACCAATATGAAGACAATAAAAAGAAATCCAGCAACCGCTGTAAGACCAACCAGCCAGGGCTGCAGAGTCACAGACTCACTGCTGCCTGCCGCTCTACCTGGAAACAGAGTGACGTCAAAGAGACGTCGCTTTTACACTTTAGGATTGTGGGTACTGTAGTACTGGTAGTTATCCGCGACATCGCGAATAATAAATCATGTTTATCTTATAACAAGGTTGATGTCATACGGACGCGTGGCTTCTATTGGAGCATATACCATTGATTCACAATCTCGTAGCTGTTTGGCTTGTTTCCAAGCATAAAGCCCATTTTTATATAATGAATTTCTGAAAAGTCTGCACTGTTACGCTGTATTGTACCACACCTACTAAACAAACACACACACACACACACACACACACACACACATACACACACACACACACACACACACACACACAGCAAACAATTCATAAAAATAAATGTATGTCTCTCAAACAGCATGATTATTGCATGTATTATTGCATTATTGACTGGTCACAATAAAAGTCCAGCTTTTATATGAGCAAATATAGCTATTCTAGCAAAAACAAGTGTAGTTCCGATAAGTGTATATTATATACATAGAATCACACTCCACTTTTCAATTTAATATTGCTTTACATTTTTGTGTTAATTTGAAGTACATGTATACAATATTTCTCCGTGTAACCGCTTTGTTGTTGTGGTACAGTTAATCAATAACATAACAGTGCTGTTGTTACTATCCGGTTCTTCTTCTTATTATTATAATTATTCTTATTATTATTGCTATATAAATAGGTTGGATTCTGGTTGTGCAGTAGCAAGGTGTACAATTTGACCACTATTAATTGGCGGCTAAATAACTGTCCAGAACAGTGGCTTACCTTTGTTAGCAGAGCAGCTAAGGGCAGACAGAAGCAGACACGACAGAACCTGAACCAGAGACATATTGCACATGTACTGTACTCGGGAGAACTCAACTGTGTTAAGGCCTTGACTCATCTGTACTTTACCACGTCTAACGTCTAACACAGTTCGACCCACGTTCATAGTCCAAAGGGATCGGCCAGGTGGTGATAATGGAAAGCTGGTTTATGGCTGTGAAAATGCTTTGTGTGTGTGCATATACGGTAACACCACATTAATTACCTGTTCAGAGCAGGTTATAAACAAAACAACAGACGTGCAGAAAAACAACCATTTCAGTGTTTATTAGCTCACATTGTTTCCTTTAATAGTAGGCTACATAGGCGTTTTCAGTAGCCCTTTAGTATCTTCGTTGTCAAGTCGACATAAAGGCTTATTTGTACTGTCAACAGATAAATGGGTTTGAAGGTGTGGTTTAGCTATATGTCTGGTAAATTAAGTGGGGTGTGGTTAATGGGGCTTTTGAACAGGTGCAGGGAAATGTACTAATTACCATCTCTCTAATCAGGTGATCAGAATGTGGGAGACCATTAAACACAGCTATTTTTAAATATGTTGCTTTTTTTCTATGCAGCATGGTCTTTCATCCACATTTAAACAATGTATACGAGCACTAAAGACGTTTTAGCGAAACTCTTTAAACTATTCAGTGGTGCAGTGTTATCGTTTGTCAGAATGCGCTCAGTTATATATTTTATTAACATAAACACTGCGTTATACAGGGTTATTCTATCACAAGCTTGAAAGCATGCAAAATAAGGGTTCAGACGTGCCATAACGTGATACACCCTTGTGTATTTAATCCCTCACAACAGGTTACAGAAAAGTGAATCTAATGTTGGCATCACACGAATGCAACTGCAATCTAAACCCATCTTATAGGTGGACGAACGAGCTGAACGTCATCACTCGTATCTGGATGGCCTTCTGTCAGCTTCCATTGGCTCACACGACACAGAGATGGGGCCGTGTATCCTGTCAGGGGGGAAAAAAGAAGATAAAATAAATACTAAGACACACACTGTGTCTGTATAGTTGACAAGGCACAGCTGGTGTTAACCGTAAAGTGAATGAGGGTCTTAGAACAACTAAATCCGTGAGCTGATTAAAGGGTGACAGCCAATTAAAAATGTGGAGAGCACATTTGATTAATCTGATGAAATTCCAAGATGCTCTTGGTGGATATTTGCTCTGTGTTACATTTTTTTGTGCTGATGGTCACACAGCATGATTAGCCGAGTCAGTTCACTAGATGCTCAGTTCAAGGACACGTTGTCTGGAAGGCTGAATTGAATAGCTGTGTTGTGTAACACTACTTACAGTGTTTCTACACAGAGGCAACCTATCGTAATCTCACCTGCTGAGTGAACAGTAAATAAGAAGCATTACATTTTAATTCTCAGTCTGGTCTCTAAATGGAACAGTGCTGTAATCTTTTTGTTTACAGGCCAAGCATATGTTGCTCTTAAATATTCTTCAAAAGGACCATGAATTTAAATGTAATTTAAAATCTGGATGTTTCATGGCTTGTCCCCCAAAATAGACATGCTGAAAAGACTGACACAGTAAATGTCAATGACACTGAAGATGAATAGTACGTTTCTGAGACTGCAGAGGCGCACCACCACAAACAATCCTATAAAACAATCATCCGGCCCATTGTGGCGAGTTATGCAAGAAGTTTAGACCATTTAGAAAATGTGAAGTCATTTCAAACACTATACATTCATTAGATTTAATATTCCTAGAAAATCAAATAAACATCAGCATATATTTATCCACCACCCCCCCCCCCACCCCCCAAAAAAAACATCTTATCACAGAAGCCCATAATCATAATTACCAACATAACTTTGTTATTTCTGCTATAGTTCAGCAAGGTTTACCTTTCAGCAAGCTTGTCTTTGTCCTGACTGGTCATGGCGGGCATAAGGAACCCATAAAGTAAATAATGAATAAACAAATTAAATATAAAGGGAACACAATGGGTAGGTATATACCTGGTTACACAGGGTTGATTTTATCTTCTTTCTTCTTGTAGAAAGCTTCAGTCAGAATGTAAGCCCAGTAGAAGACTGTCATGGAGACGTTTACCACCAACACACACATGGTGACTGGATGGAACATGGTGCACTATAGCTGCTCGTCCGTTATCTTCCAACAACTAGCAGTGGCTGTCTGTCTCTCTGCACGTCTCTCACCGCTGAGGTGGCTAGCAGTCCACCTTCTGTGATCCTCCCACCCCACAGTCACTCCTGCATCTTTATACCTCCTGTTGCTGCTGGGGTGGGTGGTCTGGTAGATTAACCTGACACACCAGATGGATTGTTAGTTACAAGTCCATCCGGGGGAGCAGTCTGTCAAACCTGTTTGAACCCCCTCATCGCCACCCTCGCACAAGATTTGATTTATGCCATGACAAAAATAAATACAACTCAAATCAATGTGCATACAAAGCAGCAGAGGTTTGTTTTCTTTAGTCATAGTAAACAGAGCTGAAGTCTGCCTGACTTAATTATGACTCTTCCCAAAAATAAACGTTAATAACTCAAATGTGTTACCCTTGGCAGGGAAGAATAAAATCAGTTTTATGTTAAGTATGATGGAACATGTTTAACAAACTTTATCAGGGTATTACAATACAGATAAAGCAATTTAATCAAGATCAAAACTTCACATTGTTTAGCTGCATATTCAACTGCAAGTAAAAATACCACGTTCTAATAATTCAGCAGACAATAAATAAAAACTGAATTTCTTTATCCATCATTCCATAGCTGACAATTTAGAAAAACACCAAGTTTTTCCACACAATCCCAGAATCCAGGACAGATTTAATTTGTTTAAACAGCAAGAGAGACATGCAAGACAGTTAAACTATTACCATTCTGGTATTGCCACTGTCCAGTTTGTATTAGCAAAATATACAGTACATACATATTATGTATCTTTATGGCTGGAAACAAACACATTTGAGTGTTTGACTCCCATGTGAAACATCCTGGGTTGGATAGCTGACATTGGACTACCTGTAAGCATCCCAGAGAAAGATGCCTGACATTACAGAATCATCAACATCTCCTAAATTATAACCGTCAGAGTCCACAAGCTTTAAAGCCAACATCTGAACAAATCCCAATTATACTCATTTCCATGCTTGTTTGCTAATAAAAGTGTGTTGTCTGTTCATGTAATAACATGCAAGTCTTTTGAGCTGTTCCATCCATCACGCACGTTTGTCCAGCAAGAGGACTGCCATAGTCTCCTCAGCCCTGTAACCTGACCAGTCCGTCAGCGTACTGGAACTGGTCGCTGTTTTCGTACTCCAGCATGTCGAGGGCCACCTCGCAGCTCTCCTTGACGACGCGCTCCCCGTCGCCGCGGAAACGCTGCAGCACGGCGACGCACTCCTCCTTGCCGATGGAGCCGAGGGCCTCGGCGGCCTCGTGCCGGACCATGGGGTTCTCCTCGGCGCGCTCCAGCGCGGCCCGCAGTGCCGGGACGGAGGCCGGGTGCTGCACCTGACCCAGGACGTAGCCCACCTCGTGGCGGAACAGGGCGCTCGAGCACTGCAGACCTGCATGGCAAGGATCAGTCAGTTAATTATGGTACGGTCAGCTAACAGGGCGCTCGAGCACTGCAGACCTGCACGGCAACGCTCAGGTGTCAGATGATACTGAGAGGCCTGCCGCCAAGCTCACCTCCACCACACCATCAGCCTTGGAATTCTCAATCTAAAACCACTTGCCTATCAACGTCCAGGTGGTTAGTTGTTTGTGTTCATCAACTTTAATAGACTGCAACTATTTCACTATAAATATCCCCATGTGGGTCTCATTGGATGAAGCTCTGCTAGCACCTTTGTTTGAAAATAAAAATAAATCGCATGTTGTTCTGACTACTGAAAATGTATCAGAACATAAAACTAAAATGTCCAATTCCACAGCAAGACCAGAATGACTGTAGTACAACTCACACACACACACACATTTAGTGAGAATTGTATTTTGGAATGGACGTTGGTTCCAGGAAATGACTGAACTAACATGGGTACAAATGCATGTGCGGCAGCTTGGTAAATTACATTTTTATAATATTTATTTGAGACAGTTGGACCAAAACAAATGAGTTATAACAAATGACTGAATAAGGTGACACCTGAGACCAATAGACCATCCCAATGACACCTATACGAGGCACAACCTCAAAGTATGTTAAATTACATATTACAACAAAACTGAGAAAGACAAACATATTAACCTACCATCTCCTAGTGCCAGTACAGCTTCCTCGCTGCCAAGGTTACGCAGGGCAAACATGGCTCTGTAGCGTTCAAAAAGCGGCAAGCTCTCATCCAATAGGACGGTCCGTAGCTCTGAGACGCTCTTCCTTGACGCAGGAGGGGCGGGGTCGACAGAACAGTAGGGGTTCACGTCTGTTGTGTCTCCCTCTTCACGTTTCCCTCCGCCGCTCTGCAACCACTCCAACCGACGGACAGCCAGCTGGCACGTCTCTGCCACCTACAGGAAGGTTAGGGTAAGGCAGTTAAACTACAAAAACGTTCATGCTGCCACACCAATGATATGCAAGTGCGAGCTCTACCACCCTCCTAGACATTTACTTATGCAATACATTTAGAAAGGCCACTCAGCCTTCCCTTACCGTTTACAGGGTGTTATACAACAGTAATGATTCCAGTTTGTATTTGGCAAAACTCAATGTAATTTAGGGACAATATTTACTGCTCAAAGTGTTGTCATCCTACCTCAATGACAGGATCCCGGCTATACTCTTTCAACAGCTCCAGGACCACTGTATCGCCGATCGCACCTAAAGCCTCCCCTGAAGAACAAAAACACACACGCCTGTTTCAGTGCTCATGTCTATGATGGGTTTATTTATATGTGATTATTGGAATGGTCTATAGAGCACGTTTCCAATATTGTATACATACATAATATTACATTAATTATGAAAAACCTACGATCAATCTGAAGCTAGATTTAGCTGTATGGACACTGCCTACATCAACTACCCTCCACAGCATAATGCTGTTAGTGACACGCCTACATTGTTGCTTCCATTGAAATGCGCAATCTTTCGATCAAAAATAAAATTATATATAAAAGTAAACACCCATCTTTAGTATTGCTGTTCAGTAAGTATGAGTGTGTATTACACCGAGCAGTCTCCAGTATTTACCTGCTTCATGTCTGACCATGGGTTCTTGCTGTGTGTCCTTCAGTACAGCGATCAGCGTGGGAATAGCCCGTTTGTCCTGCATCTGCCCAAGGCAGTAGGCCAGCTCATGTTTCAGAAGAGCGGACTCGTCACTGAACGCCTTGCTGATCCACTCAACAGCATCAGCACCTAACACGTGTATTCAGTTTGAAATGGGAACACTCGCAAAGTTGCAATATATTTTACGTTCATCATAAAGCTGTGCTAGATACAGTGCATCCGGAAAGGATTCACAGCGTGTCACTTTTTACATTTTGTTATGTTACGGCCTTATTCCACAATAGATTCAAATATCCCCCCCCAAAAAGAAAAAAATCCTACACAAAATACCACATAATGGCAAAGTAAAAAAAGTTTGTTTGAAAGTTTTGCACATTTATAATAATACAAATTTTAAAAAAAGAACAAAATCACACTTTGCCATGACACTCAGAATGGAGGCAGATCCTGTTTTCACCGATCATCCTTGAGATGTTTCGTGATTGGAGTCCACCTGTAGCAAATGTAGACTGGACATTTGGAAAGGCACACACCTGTCTATATAAAATGGTACCACCAGGATTGTATCGAGGCACAAATCTGGGGAATGCTACAGAAAGATTTCTGCAGCATTGAAGGTCCCAATGAGCACAGAGGCCTCCATCATCCTTAAATGGAAGAAGTTTGGAACCACCAGGACTCTTTTGCGATCAGGGGACAAGGGCTTTAGTCAGGGAGGTAACCAAGAACATGATGGTCACTGAAAGAGCTCCAGTGTTGCTCCGTGGAGAGAGGAGAACCTTCCGGAACAGCAACAATTTCTGCAGCACTCCGCCAATCAGGCCTGTATGGTAGAGTGGCCAGATGGAAGCCATTCAGTAAAAGGCACACAACAGCTCGCCTGAAGGACTCTGTCCATGAGAAACAAGTCTATGACCTAAACGCCAAGAGGAAAGCAGGCACCGCTTATCACATGGTCGATACAATCCCTAGAGTGAAGCATGGTGGTGACAGCGTCATGCTGTGGGGATGTTTTTCTGTGACAGGAACTTAGAGACCGGTCAGGTTCGAGAAGAAAGATGAATGCAGCAATGTACAGAGACATCCATCCAAAACCTGCTCCAGAGAGCTCCAACAGGACAATGACCCTAAGCACACAGCCAAAATAACAAAGGAGTGGGTTCGGGACAACTCTGAATGTCCTTTAGTGTGCCAGCCAGAGCCCAGACTTGAACATGATTTAACATCTCTGGAGAGATCTTAACATGGCTGTGCACTGACGCTCCCCATCCAACCTGATGGGGCTTGAGAGATCCTGCAAAGAAGACCGGGAGAAACTGCCCAAAAGTAGGTGTGTCAACCAAGCTTGTGACATCATACTCAAGACTTGAGGTTGGAATTGCTGCTAAAGGTGCTTCAACAAAGCAAATCACATGGCACTCTGCACATTTATTTTGGCTAACAAACAGAACTAAGAAACTTCTTTAAAGACTAATAGTTCAAGTGTATGTGTGTGTGTGTGTGTCGTTTGTTACCTCCTAGACTCCTCAGAGTGAATAAGGCTCTAAATCGTCTGGTCAAGTCCTGTCCCGGGTCCACAAGAACTTGTCCTACTGCTCCTATTTGGTCTACACTGGCCATACTGGTTCAGAGGGATGCAAGATCACACACGCGAACACATTCCTAAAATGTCACAGGATATATTAGCAATTTAATTTTGCAGCCTATCTTACGACTGCATACGATATTGCATGCCATTGTTAAAGCAACAATGCTTGCCTAAGCCTTGCATGATGACGTTCGCATTATAGCACACTTGAATTCAGCCACGTTATAAAAGCAGTACGTCCGGCTAACATGAGTTAGCCTACCTCAGTCTGACAACGTATATGGAAAATAGTTTTATAGGAAACACACTACTATCGCCACGCTACTCTCAAAATACTGTAGGCATACTCACGTTGGGTTGTCTGGAAGCTGACAACTTCACTTGTTAAAAAAGAAGTTGGGTTAACTGGCTCATTCACGAACTCACTTCAGCAAGGTTGAGGTTTGAGTCCATAGACATGTATTTCCTTTTTAAAGTACAGCGTCCACTTCAGTATAGTAGTCCAAGCATAGACACAGATATGAAAATTATAACTGATTGTCACATTTAGCTTCTTGTAGTGTTCATACCGCGATTACACATACCACACATCTTGTGTTAATTATTATACACGAGTTGCAGATTGTACTTTTCAGGATAACCAGAGATCTGGGACTTTTATTTTGACGACCAATGCTATAACCCGGAGCTTACTTTGTCGGCACGTTGAATGTGTACAGAAGAAAACAATCGGTTGCTGCGAGCACAATCATCACATTTATATATATATTTACTTATTCCAAGAATGTCTCGTTTAAAAAGAGAGGGGGGTGTTGATTCTCTGGCGGGGTTTAAGACTCAGTCAACGACTCCAACCATTCCTTACGGACTTTTAAAGGCAGCAAGAAAGAGCGGCCAGCTGAACCTGTCAGGTCGAAGTCTAACTGAAGGTACCGTACAGTGCGATAGCGTTGCTTTTCGAATTCCAAGTGCATTTTGTTGCAATCAAAGTAATATTTCTAATATTTATTTGTCGAGTGACTAATGACAGGTTTGCGATAGTTGACAATTTGACATTTTCAGTACGGTACTTTACGGACAAAAACTAGTTGAAACGCTGAATGACATGATTATGATTATGACCACCATACAATCAATAGACTGTGACACTTTCACATGAGCTTGAAATATGTAGCTAGTACTGTAGCTTCGTAGGAAAATGAATCCTCAGACACCTGAAAGGACAAATATCTTAAATGAGATGATTCTTTAAACCTACGACAACCTTCAAAATGTTGGTTAACCCCCGGACATAATTTCAGTCCCTCAGAATGTATATCGTCTGAACCTTGATACGCCAGAAGAAGCAAATCAAAATACGTCTTTTGGAGCCTCAGATCGTTGGTGGGAACAGACTGACCTGACCAAGCTGCTGCTCTCATCCAATCAGATCACATCACTATCTGACGACATCAGACTACTGCCTGGACTAACTACTCTAGATGTAAGTAAAGCTAATCAATTAAACCTGTAGTCAGCTATCCTGCAAAACAAAAACACCTCTCCGATAAAAGGTGGAGTCAGTCATTCTGGAGAAAGATTATTGATATTTGAACTCAGTCAAAACACGTATAGTCAGGAGACATTTGCTGAATTTGACCAAAAGTGTATTAGTTTACAATCACTGATCTCACATTTAGCTAAATGGCTATGAGCAGGTAGGCACTGTGAATAACAAACAGTTTCAATAGTATAATAATTTCTCAGGCAAGAAGCCTTAACTAGTATTGATTAATTGTGCAATTTATTTTGTGTTATTATTTTTTGCCAGCTCCATGACAATCAACTGAGTAGTCTACCCAGTGCTATAGGAGAATTGGATGAATTACAGCAGCTACGCCTCAGGTATCCAAATGTTTACAGTATATACTACTGTAGCCTGTTAATTTTCTATGTTGTGTGTACTTCCTCACATACAGTAGAATGTGCCATTCTTTCATTTTTGGGAAAAATGCATATTATCTTACATGCACACTGCAATGAAGGTGGCTGGGCTATGAAACACGATGAGACAAAAATAAAATATGGCCACTCATTTAAAATATGTATTTCTTTAGTAACAACAAGCTGAATGTTATACCACCGGAAGTGTGCATCCTGAAGAACCTTCGGTGTCTGACAATTCAGAAGAATCTTCTCGAATCACTGCCTGAAGAGTTGGGACAATTATGCAACCTGACTGAGCTGGTAAATATTGACAACATGGATCCAACGCTGAACCTTCCAGAATGTACACACGTAAACTTCAGCCATCTTGGATATGAGGCTGTCAATTTAACAGGGAATGGTTTGGTTCCTGTTTTGTTGGCTGACAATGTTTCCATTGGTTAAAGGTCCTGTCCAACAACAACCTCAAGTCCCTCCCTGCTGGTCTGGGGAATCTGAGCTGTCTACAGAAACTAGATATGTCTCATAATCAGCTCACATCTGTACCGGACAGCCTGGCCAAACTGTCTAGTAAGCAACATGTTCATCTTCCTGACGGCGTAGTGAAGTTAATTTAAATCATTGTTTGACTTCTGCTTTGTGTGTCTGTGTGTTTCCAGGTCTGAAGTTGTTAGACTGCAGCAATAATCAGCTAATCAGCGTTCCAGCTAGCCTATCGGATATGTCAAACCTGGAGCAGCTTTTCCTAAGGCACAACAAGCTCCGCCTCCTCCCACAGCTTCCCGCCACTAAGCTGAAGGCAAGCAGAGCTGCCCCGAAGCGACTGTAGATGCATCTGAATCAGTGGTTTACAAACCAAGGCCCTGATTAAGAAGTTTCTGATTGCATGCAACGCCTTTTGAAATCAATAGCTAGCTATGAACTTCTTGTTACTGCATAAGCACATTTCCTCCAATGGTTTTAACATTACTTAAAAACAACATGGTTTCTATTTGTCTGCCTATATAGGAACTGTATGTTGGTAACAACCAGATTGAGGCGTTGGAAGCGGAGCAGTTGGCCTGCCTGGCATCCATTTCCCTACTTGAACTCCGAGACAACAAGATCAAGGTCCTCCCGGATCAGATTACTTTATTGGGCACACTCGAACGCCTCGATCTCACAAACAACGATATCAGCACGTACGTCCATAACATAGTATGGAATGTCATGTGGGCCAAACTATTTTATCATTTTTATTGGCCAAGCCACTAGTTATTACGTGAGTTAGATTACGTGCATTTGCAGAAATTGTCAAAATCATTAATAACATACATACTAATGTGTGTGTATCTCTGTGTGACTGTCTATATGTACATTTGTGTACAAGTCTCCCGGCCTCTCTTGGCTTAATGCCAAACCTGAAGATGTTGCTGCTGGAAGGAAATCCACTGAGAGGAATTAGGAGAGACTTGTTATCTGTAAGCAACACACACATGCAAGCAAACTAATTGGCTAGGGTTAGCCCTTGGCCCTTACCCTAACCCTTGTCAAATTCAACAAATCTCTCCTCGTATTCCACTACCTTAACGTTTCTGTGTGTGGTGAAAAAAACTGATAATGCTACACAGCCCTGGCTTTGTAAATTGGAACATAATCAAAGTGGCGAACACCGCTCGTATCAACAAAGCCGTAGCATCACGCTTTGCTACACAGTATATTTCGACGTGTGATCTGCCGCCGAGGTCGGAGCGATACAGATTTTAGCTCAAAGTTATCAAGAATGACATACCTATTAGCTACCTACATATTTAACTCCTACATGTAGTGCTATTTTACCACAAAACAATTGCTGCTTCCTATACATCGTTACAGTCTAGTGTCGAGGCTTAGCTATTGAGTCAAAGGTGTATTACTTCAATATGCATGGTTTAAAACACAACACACTAAATAGAGTTGTTGTGTTTCTGTCTCAACAGAAAGGAACCAATGAGCTGCTGACATATTTAAGGGGGAGAATTAAAGGTATAACACATCATCTGTACTACAACTACTAAACTATGAATGGAGAGATTGTCTTGAACTCATAACGGGACAGTCCTTGATCTGTGTACGGAATGATTCCTGTGGGTGAACCCCCCGTTTGGAACCCCCCATCCATCCACAGAGCTCCAGGACTCAACCCCTTTTCTACTGCTATAATGGCCATTTACTACGTATAGTATATACTTAGGAGAGCTGGAAGGTAGAGATGTGATGCTCTGAGGTGCTGTAACGCAATTGAGGGGTGTACCTTTTTGAGTGAATGACTACATTAATTCACTCAAAAACGATTGTAGATTGCATTGTAGAGTAGACTGTTAATTGTGTGTGTGTGTGCACGTCGGCCATTCCCTAGAAGGGCCAGATCACATTGACGAGGGTCCTACGGCCATGACTCTACCCAGTCAAGCCAGAGTGAACATGCACAGCATCAAGACTCTCAAGACACTGGAATATAGGTCAGTAACAGACAGTTCTCTAACGTGATGGCGGGTCATTTGACCTGTGGGTAGCTTCACCTCACAATGACACATCTATACTTTATATGGATATCTGGTATTATTTATACAATAACAAGATGTACTATATCTAATACTATCATTTAGTTGAAATAAGATAACAGCATTGCTGCATGTGCTCATATTGTAGGACGGTGTGTGTGTGTGTGTGTGTGCGCGCGTCAGTGAGAAACAGGCAGAGAGTATAGCAGATGAGTTGTTTGATGCCGCGGCACAAGAGGGCATCGTCAGCGTTGACTTCAGCAAGAACAAGCTGACCACTGTGCCCACCAGGTATACACACACACTAATATATGTACACATGCATGCACGCGCACACACACACACACACACACAGACACACACCATGTTTTTTTTGTTTTCTTCCACTTGTGGGGATGACCAAAAGCTAATCTGTCCGGTTTAGACTTCTGGCATTTTACACGGTTGTGACCGTTTTTTAGAAAAAAAGGTATAATCTGTCCATTGGGGATGGGGGTCCCGAGCCACCCTCCTGATCGGCATTAATCTGTTTTCCTCAGACTAGTGGATTTACAGTTGACTGTGTCTGAGCTGAACCTGGGCTTCAACAGACTCACCTGCTGCCCTCTGGAAATCTCCAAACTGCCAAAGCTAACACACTTAGATCTCAGGTAGACACACATGCACGCACACTCCTTGAGAGAGCAATGTAGAATTATCTCATTCAGTTGTTCTGTCTCTGATTGGATATTTTCTGTTCTTGTTCCTGTCAGAAACAACCAGCTGACTGCTCTGCCATCTGAATTAGCTAATCTGACCAAACTACGATCCATCATACTTAATTTTAACAGGTAACTGATAATATAAACTCATGTCATGAGATTTTAATGGATGTCTTATTTTTCCATCCATCTTCAACCGCTTATCTGTGGTTGGGTCTTTTATTTTGTGATATTTATATTAATTTTGATAAATATTGCTACAGAAACACGTATGATCATGATTTACAACATTGAAAGCATTTTTAACATACTGTCTGCTTGCAGGTTCAAGTCTTTTCCCGATGTCCTGTACCAAATAGTTTCCATTGAGACAGTGTTGCTCGGTAACAACCAGATCGGCGGGGTGGACCCAGGTCGGTTGAAGGGATTGGTCAACCTGTCAACTCTTGACCTATCAAACAACGACGTCCTGAACGTAGCACCAGAACTGGGACTATGTACTACACTCAGGTACACCATATTCTTATACACCTCTTACATATCTCCTTTCTATACTATATAGACTAAAACTATTGACATCTCTCTAGGTGCCTCAGCCTAGATGGAAACCCCTTCCGAAACCCCAGAGCAGCTATCGTTGCCAAGGGAACAGATGCTGTTATGGACTACCTCCGCAGTCGCATCCCCAGATGAGTCCTTGCCCAAACAGAGTTCTGACTATTCAATGTAGTCAAAGAACAATTTAAACAATAATAATGTAGTCCTGTTCATGAAGGACTTCATTAAGATTTTCACCGGGAATTAAAAAAAGAAATGCTGTATTTCACACATAAATGCTGAGGTAATTAACATGACTCATTACAAGGGTTAGAACTAGAAAATGGCCCTCACTGCCCACTTACCAGTACAATGACAGGTGCAAGCACGTCATTCCAGCTATTTCAGTGACTATTGTATGTTTGTATACATTTTCTGTATTTGTGACAAGCCAGCCAGTCTGTGACACTGCCCAGAAAATCACATTTATACATTTGTAATTCATCTTATATATGCATGAGAATATGCAGTAATAAACTTTGCATGACTTGTGCAGCAGTTGGATTGTTAAAATACAAAATAACAGCAGCACTTATCTAAATAAACCATCACTACATAAAGTATCTTCTTGTGGGATAACTGTGTACTGTGTATCAATTGCACATGCCATAATTTTAGTAGGAGGCATAATACTATAATCATATTTGATTCATAAGACAATATTGGATGTAAAACTAGTGGCCTAAATGTATACCTTCTTAAAGTGGAGAACAAGCAAGAATGTGACACGCTCAACCAGCTGAGTCCAATGTAGTCAAAATATGAAAGGCTCATGGTAACAAAGTGATAAGACTATAGAGACTAGAGACTTTCAGGGTTTACCAGATAATTGAAGCAAACACTGGAGTTATTTAGATTTTTAAAATAACTACATTTATCAGAAATTATTATCCATACATTTTGGACTTTATTACTCTGCCAGCCTATAGAGTACACATAAAAATAAGATAAGCTCTCTCAAATGTACAGGTGATTTGATATGGGATAGATGGCTGAAGCCAAACTGAACCTTCTGGATCCAGTGGGACAGGATTCCTATCAGGTTCACTGTCAGTTTTTGTTCTCTAAATGTCTGTCCCATACAGGGTAGGGGACCTCCTCGTCGCATCCGTTCTCCATCCCCCCTCTCCTGATGGTGACCTCCTTATGTCATACTGAACATGGTCCCATAGACAGAAATGGATGCTCCAATACTTCGCTAGGAGTGATTCTTTGCATGTAGTCGAGCGTGACCATTTTCTTGAGCAGGTCCCCAAAGCACCGGGTGTCTTCCAGCTCTGCATTGTCTGTCACCCCCTGGACGTCCATCAGCTTGTCCAAGGACTCCAGGCAGTACATCCTGGAATGCACTGATGCAATCCCAGTTTTCCTCTCATGCTCCTTGGGTGTCTTGAGCATCCATTTATTCTTGGATAAGTATCGTCTGGTAAAATACTTGGTGGTGTGTAGCCCAGAATTCAGCATGTAGTCCTTTGGCTGCCCCTGCGCGTCTACAATGTACCGCATGGTATCATATTTACACTGCCCTGGGTAGAGGTTGCGGCCCATGAACATCGAAGCCATCGTGTAGCCAAGTGACCATATGTCAATGGCCTCAGTGATGGGCAGGCCCAAGAGGACTTCCGGGGACTTGAAGGCGATGGGTTGCATTTTACTGCCAAGTCTGGCAAGATCAGCGGACACGACGATGCTAAAGTCAATGAGCTTAATCTTCAATGGCTGTTTCTGCTTGTTCACAAACATGTTATCCAACTTCAGGTCAGTGTGGATAATGCCGATGGTCTTCAGAGCCTGGAGGGCGATGGCCAGCTGCTGCACAATTTACAGACTGCTTTCTTGTGATGTCATACAACAACCAAGTACTCGTCATAAAGCATTCATAGATTCCAAAAAAAAAAATGAACAGAAAAAGCACATTACAAACACAAAGTAGCACACAACGGTACAGTATACAGTTGAGTCACCGACACTGACCAAAGATCTATTCCTCTGCAAAACCTTTAGGCGACAATAACAGTCAGAAATGTTTTGACATTTGAATTAATTTATTAAAACATCCATTTCACTTCCAGAGCCTTCTCTCAGACATAGTGTGGATGACAGTAGAGTAGACATTAAGGAAAAACTGACAAAACTAGAAGCAACGCATAAAGGTGTGGAGCACAGAGTACGTAGCAGCTGCCTTGCACCTCTTGTCAAGTCATTAAATTAAAACATTAAGTTATATGTAGACCGTAAGAACGGCATTGGTCAAAACTGAGTAGAAGAAAAAAGCAAGTTATAAAATAAAAAATTAAATAAGTATACTAATCTCTTAGTGGATTTTTTAAAAAGCTAAATATTGTAACACTTGTATGTAAGTTGTTTTACCATGTATATTTTCTTGTTTAGTAAATTTGCATTTAAAATTAAGTGACCCATTTCCTGCATGCTGATTGGATGATTTGAGGGGTCAATACATGACGTCACTGCATTCTATTCTATCTACAATCGTCTTTGACACAAACCGACAAATGCATTCACGCAAACACTTGCGCACAAACATTCGCACACAAACTGACGCATATACAACTCACAAAATTGTTTTTAAGACATGTCTGTCTGGGCTTGTTTTCAAGGCTTAGATGAAAAAGGATTAGCCTAAATTTATACTAAATTTACAGCTCACATTGTGTATCCTTCATTAATAAGTGAAAAATTGGTCTAAGTCCTATTGGTCCATTATGGAGCTTTTCCATTGCTGGTACCAGCTCGCCTTGCCTCTACTCGCTTAGTTGTTTAGCAGGAGAACCAGGAGTCCACCTGTTGAATTTATTATTTTTAAAAAAAAAAGGCAAAATGGGCAGAAAACCTGTGTAGTTCACATGCTTCTTTAGGACATATTAATTTAAACTGAAAAACGATGGCCACTTGGTAGGAAGTACAACAAAACAAACAAATATGAACCATCCTCTAACCGGGTGCAGTACTCTCCACAGCTTTGCTCATTGTATCAAGTGATCCCGTCTTCTCCTGTCCTGTTTCAGTGTCGATATATACTTGTTTTTACAGTCTGTACAGTGTTTCAATTCAATGTACATGTGATGTATGTGCAGTGTGCCAGAGCGAGCGCACGTGAGTGTGTGTGTAAGTGTTTGAACTTACATGGTGGATTTAAGTGTTAGAATGGGGTGTGTAATGTGTATGTGTGTGCGCATTAATGGTAAAAATAAATAGAATCTGCAACCAGAAAAGCTATTAGAGCTAGGTGTAGTAGAAATGTAACATTCACACGAAGGCTACGTTTCCACGCATATTCCACCATTATTCGGAATACATCAGTGTTCCATTTTGTGAATTTGACCGTCACAATATTTACTTATTTCGAACAACAGCGGAATCATCAGTGTGCATGGAAGCATTAGATAATGACACACATACACTGGAGCCACATAACATGTATGTGCATGTGCACATGTAATTTAGACGCCCTATAAGAATTACACACAGAAAGCAGCATATCCACACCATTACACTTAAACCCGTGTGCTAGAAAAAAAGACAAACATACACTTGCTCACAATATACATTTTGAGAAGGCATTAAGGAGGTCTTCCTCAAATAAATATCAATAAATTAAATCATATAAAAACAGTGGGTTAAAAAATTATACAAACTGTAGTTTAACACAACAACATCTCTACCTAGAAAGACAAAAGACGACTTCAAAAACTCTATTCGTATGGGTGAGTGTGCGGGAGACCGGTGCGCAGCCTGTCCGACAGACTGAAGAAGATGGGTAACTGTAAACAGTCAGTGGCAAATGGGACATTCTTTAAAGACAGACACGAACACAGGTAGACGCGTCTCTTTATCGGACACATTCACAAATCAGGAAAGGTGTATTTTAGGGAGACGGGGCGAGCGGCTGGAACCTGCTCTGTGCAGAGTGCCGGACGGGATTAAAGGACTGGTGGCAGAGGGGATGTTCGTTTTCTAACCCCTGCCAGGCGGGAGGTTAGAATGGGGGTGGGTGGGCCTTGTTGGCAGTGGGGCTTGGCAGGGAGAACCGTTACACAGCACCGAAATCGCGTCTCGCCACGGACGGACGAGGCGCTAACAGGTTCCTTTCAAGCTAACAGGTTCCTTTCAAAACGTCCCGGGAGAGTTGCGTCTTTTAGCGTCTTTTAGCTTCGGATGCTCCGAAGCATCTGAGAACGATGCACAAGAGTCTGGAATCTTGAGGGATCAGTGAAGGCTTGCTTGGATACCTGCTACTGTACTGTATCTGTCCAGACAAACTTTGGAAGAGCTGCACGCTTAGAAGAGAAGGGGCTTGGCAGGTTGAGAGAGGACTAAACTGTATATTGAAGAGTTCCCCTACTATTCAACACTAACATTGCTCTCTCTCTTGCTCTTTAAGAAAAGTAAAACAAGGTATTTTCAGTAATGTTGACACCGAACCAATACGTGTGTGTGTGTATATGTATATATGTCTTTCATCCAGGTCTTCTTAACACTGTTATTTCATAAAGGAGACACAATACGGATATCTGCATGTTTTAGGGTGTGCGTTCGTGACAGTGTTACACATCGTATGCTTGTGTGGCGTGTGCATGAAAGAGAATCATAGTGTTTGGCAAAAGTGGGGTCCTGATAAAAGGTAGAGCAACTAATTTGGCCTCAGAGTTCAATCTTATGGAAACCATAATACATCTGGACGTTCCTGCCCGTTCTGTCGTGTCGGAGCATGAGGTTCCCTGTGCTGGGGTAGGCAGGTGCGTGGCTAAGGGGGGAGGAGAAGGGGGGCTATAGTATGCCGTCCATGAAACTGGTGTCCAGGCGCTGGATTAGCACGCGGATGAAGGACATCTCCTTGCGCGTGTTTTCGAAGATCACCCGGGGGTCGTCCGATTGGCAACGCAGGCAGTTGGGGGCCATCACCATGGCCAGGTTGCTGACGTCCATCTTGGTGATGGTCACATTGGCCGGCAGGGAAAACACCTACGGGACAACACGTTGGGGGGGAAATGTCTTTCCAGTCTGCAAGAGTTGGATTTACTACCTGCAGGCTGTAGTCACACTGCCTTGTTAAAATGGCTGACCACTGCTCTATGGCAGGCCTGGGCAAAGTCAGGCCCGGGGCCTTTGAGACATTCTGCCCGGTCCACCCGGTACATCAGACATTTTTTAAATAATAATGCAACATAAAATTACTTCAGCTCTGCAGAATGTTACTTTATTTACTGCTGCGTAAACAAAATACTAAGTTATAGTGAACCGTTACATTTGATTATGAAAATGGTGTTGCATAGGAATAGCCTACATCCATAAATAAGCAAGTTAACAAAGTTAGCTATTTTGTGTTTCATTTTAAAATGTTGTAGAATGCTGGTTAAAAAAGTAACGTGGCCCGTGAAGTTCTGACATTTTCAATGAGGCCCCCCAAGTGAAAATAATTGCCCACCCCAGTTGTGCAGATGTGTTGTCCGAAGGAAATTGACATGGCTGGACTATTTTTTAAATCTTATTTAGCTAAAATTCACTCTCTGAATGGAAAAACAAAACAACAATTGTGTAATACATGCCAGTCAGATTTGGCCACAGATTGTCCCCAATAATATCTGACCTATCCTCCCACTATTAGTCAGATACCCAATCCAGTTGGGGCATGTTAATACAATATAACACCAACTGAAACAGACTAGAGTGGGTGAAAAACAATTCAAAGCCAATATGGCAATGAAATGGAATAACATGGGCCTTGACAGCCAATTCATCTGCTAAACATGAATTATTCCTATTTAATCTTCTATTTTAGAGGCCTCAAGCAATAATATAAACCACTGGATCCCACCTGTAGGAAGCGGATGAGGTAGCACAGCACCAGCTTGTTGATGTGCGGGAGGCCCAGGACCACATTGACGGCCGCCTCCGCGTTGTCATAGTGACTGATGCACTCGTCGTAGAACTCGTGGGGGATCAGTGGCTCCTCCAACTCCCTGTACCAGAGCTTCAACAGAGAGGCTATGCGGGTGCACGCACACACACACGCACACACACGCACACACACACGCACACACACACACACAAACATACACACACACACACACAGAGCATTATCGGGTGAACGGATATCACAAGGTCAAACGACCAAAAGTGTGCGTTCTTGACAAAAGACCGTCGATGTTTGTGATGTGGGACAAATTAAACAAATTAAACATGATCCCTAGTGTTATAAGTGTTAGTGGAAGAGGTTTTGCATATTTCATGTGTTGGGTCGGCCCTAAATAGGTCTTCCATAAACTCTAAACGGCACTGCTTGACAGATACGACGCACGCAATGCCAAAATATATATGCCTACGTCTATTAAGTATTGTACTTAGTACAAGCAAATGCTTTAGCATTCTAAGTAAATCACATTACACATGAAAACCCCTTGGCTTATTCCCCGCCCACCAGGTTTTCAAGAAACTAAAACATGAGTACTATTACATATTCATTAGAATAAATACAAACATGATCTTGTTTGGCTGAAATGTGAAATTGTGTGTAAAACTAGTCTTCAAAACACACACACAATCGTGTCCTGTATTGTAGTAGGACCTGTGCCCTTTAAGGTGTTGAAGTGTCTGGTCCATAGACTGACAGGGGGTCCCCTGGTCAATTTAACCTGGGTAATCATGGCCTGGTGAGTGTATTAGTGCGCTATGGGCTGCTTCATCCAGATGGATGCTACACACGGCTGTGGTGGAGGTTGGTTCCCCCGATGTAAAACGCTTAAAAAGTGCTATAGAAATATGTTGTTATTATTAATAACCTTCAGTCGTGCAGTGGGAAACCAATTAACTGACTGTTAAAGAAGGATGTTTACATCTTTGCACAAGCCTTGTAGAGTAGTGCAATCACTGTACATTGACACCTTGGAATAATCGAGAGATGATTCAGAACAAGTCATTACAACTCACATATAGTTGTTAAATAGAATAGATCACTGAAGATATTACTTTTACAGCAGATTTCTGAAAGGTGTGTGTCTATTTGTGCATGTGTCTGTGTGTACCTGGGATGTGTGGGTCTTCCAGCCCAGTTGGTATTTTCCATTGGTCCACTTGCAATTTGAGAGCATTGACCTCGTCAATGTCGCCTGGAACCCTGGAGGTCAGAAGTCACAAGATTTTCCCTTTGTATTCAGACTATACACCACGTTCCAAATCATTATGCAAATGATATTTGAGTTTGAGAAAATGTGAGTTTTTTATTTCTGAAAACAATAGTTTTCATTGGGTGGTTTGTTCAAATTCAAAAATGTTGAAATTCAACTTATACCCGTTGACAGTTGAGGACTTGAAAATTATACTGACTTTCATTTGCATCGACTATTTAGGAAAATCTGTGTAAAATATCATTTGCATAATAGTTTGGAACTTGATGTAGAAAACTGTTTAATCTGTCGTTGGCTGCATCTAAATAGTCAGAAAAAAAATACGTCAAATGTCCTTTCCTAGCCACAGGAGAATTCATAAGGATTTAGGAATAAGAACCGCAGTGGCTAGAGAATCCGACTGAACTTAAACTCGCATACGTAATTATGCAACGATGAATGTTAATGACATGGGTCCACTGCAATAAAAGTGTTCTTCTCAGCTTACTCCTGTGCATTCTTACCATCTTGTTTCATGTACGCTGTGTAAATATAGCCAGCCCCGTGGAAAAATATGACTTAATTACAAAAGTTGTAATTGAAATAAAATGAATGTATTTCACAAAACAAAACAATCTTAGATTTGCCTTTGTTAGATACTGATCTAATGATTTAGAGAATCTCTTTCTAATCATCTGACAACAAAAGGCACAACAATTTTACAACAAGTTATATGTAGCAATATACTGTAAAGAAGTGATTAGGGAAAAACCCATCCTATAGTAGAAGATTGCATAACATTAGGAAATGTATAACACATATTTTTATGCAATCTGTAAATTAGCTCATTTCTAGTTTTCACCAATTTAGTGTATTTTGGTCACAAGTGATATTGACACAATGTCACAATTGAAACAGTGATATAGCATGCATATTCCAAAATATTATATTTTAACACTTCAGTAATGTGTCATTGATAGATACCGTCCAACACATTTTCACAAGTTTATTTAGTTACCAGGGCTGCCAAATTTAGGAACCTTAACAGGAGAATGACAGAGGCGGGAAGGCTTGCATACTTGTATAAAATGCTTGTATCTTGAATCTTTATAATCTGAATAAGCAGACATTTGCCTTAAAGAGCACTCTATTACCCCCCCTTCATCCCCCCACAATTATCTAATGTGCTGGAGATAGTTCTCCAACCCATTATAAACTGTGTTTTTGTCCCAACTGATCCTTATAGCTAGGTGTTATAGCTAGAGCACGCCCCATGTTATTTAGCTACTAGGTACATTAATGAAGTTCTTCAACCCATTATAAATTGTGTTTTTGTCCCAACTGATCCTTATAGCTAGGTGTTATAGCTAGAGCACGCCTCATATTATTTAGCTACTAAGTACAATAATGTCTGTCAAACAATGTCATTGTAGTGGAAACTAAAAACGACACTGCCCTCTTCTCCCTTCACGCTAGGTGTTTGTGTTCCTTTAAACAAACCGCTCCATCAATTCCTCCATAAACCCTGCTCCTCCTCCTCCTCCCCCTCCCCCACCTGAAGATGCCCTCCGTCTGGTCCCCGTTGAGGCCCAGCACCTCCTCGGAGAGGCGCGTCTGCACCCATGGCAGCTGGCGGTCGGGGTAGCGCTCCTTCTGCAGCGCCATCACCTCCTCCAGGGAGGAGGCGAACATGGAGGGGCTGAAGATGGCATTCCTGGCGTGCTTGATCTCCTCCAGGCAGGGCTTCTGCACACCCTGCACGCACACGCGCACACACACACACACACACACGGAGGGTGTTGAAAGGTGGGTGGCCACAGACAGACAGACAGGCTGACAGACAGACAGGCATGCAGACCAACAGACAGTCAGACAGACAGACAGGGGAAGTGTCTGCTGTGCGGTGAAAACCAACATTTAAATAGCACAGGGTTATTGGAAAGAGGCATTTAAAGAGAGAGGTGTCATTGACAGATACAGGACATCATGGATGCGTGACGTTTTTTGCCGTGTTCCTTCTCAGCAGGAGGGGGAGGACGGGCCATTCATCTGCTGCTGGAGGTTAGCAGGTTAATGGTAGTCAAATACTAGTCCTGGTAGTTTGTGTGTGTGTGTGTGTGTGCGTGCGTGTGCGCGTGCGTGTGCGCGTGCGTGCGTGCCAGATGACAAACCGTCTCTATTACAGCCCTGTGGATTTACTGGCACAGGTCACATGCAACAGACGCCATGCCAACCAAATGGCTGCTACTGCAGATTGCCATCGCTGCTGGGGACTTGCACGCAAACACGCACACTGTACACGCAGTACACAACTACTACACAGCACACATGCCCCACCCGGAGCCCAACTGCCAGACACGCGCACACAAACACACACACACACGCTATTTCCCTGCTCTATCACACGTGTTTCTCCTTCTGCTGCCTCCACCTCAGCGGGGGCCACGTTACAAAACCGAAAAACCAGTTTTCCATACTGCTGAAGCCAACCGAGAGAGTGGCGCTGTGATTCAGTGGCACCGGTGTTGGAGGTGGAGCGCTGTAAATAGGCCTATTACTATGAAAATGGTCGGTTACGTCATGTTGCCTGCGTGTCACGAGCACGTGCTCTGGTGGACTAGCATGCCCTGCTACACCGCCTGCGCGAGCGTTCCCTAAGGAGGTCCGCAGGAGGACAGCAGGATGTGCCGCTACTGTGCGGCGAGACCAAGTGCAGCGGCAGGAGCTATAGCGCACGCTAACCACGCAGCGAGTGCAGTTTCACACCTCCTGCGGGACTAGTGGTCCTAGAGTGTCATACGCGAGCCATGAGGAGGTATACACCGTGGATAATGTGGGCGGTTAGCTTGGTGGCGGGCGAGGGGGAACCAACAACACGCGTCTCGCTCCTCCCTCCTCAGCCAATTAGCAGCTCAGGCTGTCACACTGTCCGACTGGCTGTTACTGTTATACGGCTGAGATACACATCCA
Organism: Forbesichthys papilliferus; assembly: GCA_025399855.1. Lineage (NCBI taxonomy): Eukaryota > Metazoa > Chordata > Actinopteri > Percopsiformes > Amblyopsidae > Forbesichthys > Forbesichthys papilliferus. Next base: position 29,125 of record JAODOY010004860.1, read on the forward strand.
CCCCTGTGGAGAGCCTTCATATCGCGCTCACACGCACACACACGCTCACACACAGAGCCTTCAAATCTCACACACTCACACACATACAAAAAGCCTTTATATCTCTCTCTCACACACACGCACCCTTCATATCTCACTAGGGCTGCAATTAACCGAAATATGAGGTTTCGGCTCCTAACGATCACAAAACCAAGGTAATCAAGAAAAAAAGTATTATTTCACACATTACTTTTTGCACAACTCATTTAAAGGGTTAAATGCCGTTAACGCTAGCATAGTGGAGTTGCGTGATTAATTCATACCAGTAGCAGGAGCGTTGTCAGATATTTTATATTTATCTAATTGTTTCAGATTAAAATAATGTACGGAATAGGCCAATGTATTAACTGTATTACTAACTATACACTTCTGCTGCTCTACTGTGTAGTGGGATGTTTGTTGGCTTATTTATTGTTGATAAATAGTAATTATGACTAAATTACGTATTATACATTTTAAACAATGGTGTGTGTAGTTAGAGGTGTGTGTGTGTGTGTGTGTGTGTGCGTGTGTAAGTAGAAAGGAAATATGTATTTATGAACATTCCCATGCAATTAAACTTGGTCTCATCTGATTATTGTTAATTAGGCCGAGGTGTGTTAGCTTGGCAACGATCTGTCTGTATGTGTTAAGACTGAAGATATCCTTGCCACATTAAAGAGCTGTTTTATCTATAGTATACTGTGTGATCTACTCAACCTAATCGGAACCGCACCGGTCATTATTAAAGTATGTTCATCCATTTACCCTACAGAAGGCTTTTGAATTAAGAGCCTAACAAGACAAGCTAGCACAAGCCAGTAGCAAGAGAACATGAAGACACACAGTGTGAGAGAAAATGAAGGTCACAGGTGCATGCTGGGATGACAAGGGGACTGTACCTTCTTGGCCCCAGTCAGAGCAGCCTTTGTTAGTTTGCGGAAGCAGTATTTGGCATAGCTGCTGATAGCCACTCCTAGACAAAAAAAAATGATATTATTAACATACAACCTTCTTTTTAGCACACCTTGCTTTAGCCAATGTTACAAGTGTTATAATATTGGCGGAAAAAAGGTGAGTAGCAACAATTTGTAATCAATCCAATTAATTTGCTTTTAACAAAAGGTGTCAGTACATTGCAAAGGACGAAAAAGAAAAACTAATGTCTGTAGGAAAATAATCTCAAGTGTGTGGAGATATAGGTACGATTTGAGAGATATAAATTGAGTGTAGCTTGTTAGAAAACTCAGACGTCCGTCAGCTTTAAGTGAGTATATCTGCTCTGGTTGATATCTCCCACCGCCATATAAATCAATTTTTATATTCTGCGAGCTGCCTGAAGCTTTATGATAAATCATGGCGTAATTTACTTGATTATTAGTCCGCATCGAATCTACCTTGCCTGTCAATCACATGAATGCACACACACGGCTACAACCGCAACATACACGTCTACAGATCTACCCTGCCCCTTGTGGTCAGAATAAGAACTGGAACTATAAAACTATGGGTAACACGGTGTGTCTCTCCCCTCACCCCTCACCCTTATTGTCGTTGAGGGGGTCCATGTGTCTGCAGATGTAGCCCTCCAGGTAGGAGTGGAAGCGTGGCGTCGGGGGGAAGAAGGCCAGGCAGATGGCCATCAGCTCCCAGCCACGCTCCAGGCTGTCGTAGCGGAAGTTCTCCGTGGTCTGGCGACACAGCTGGATGTAGAGCTCGTCACGCAGCCCCTGATTGCTCCAGCCTCGCACCACCACCTGGAAGTGGAGGGGTTGGGGGAGAGAGGGAGAGAGAGAGAGAGAGGGAGGGGGAGATGGGGGAGAAAGAGAGAGGGAGAGAGTAAGTATGTCATAAAGGATGTTGTCCATTGTCAGGTTTGCTCATAATCAATGATGTCTGAATGGAGCAGCCCACGCCTCACATTCAAGGACCGCTAAAAAGAAAAAGTGACGGAGACTTTGGATATAAAGATGAGCTGAACGGCACACAGGCACACAAAAACCACAAAGCTTTGTCCGCAGACCTCCAGAGCGACGTGGAATGGGTCCGCCTTGGTGCGGCGGTCGCCCATGTAGGTCTGGACCAGCTTAAAGATCTCCACCGCCTCTTTTTTCACGTTGCGGTCTGTGGTGACGATCATGGGCTTCTTGATTGGCTCGCTGCTCCAGGCCAGCATGTTGGCAATGGACACCTTGCGTCGAAACAGGCCCTGGGGGGGAGGACGGAGGGGATACAGTTAGGAGAACGCACCGGATAATGTGAGGGAAAGCGGTCACATCCGAATGACTTCCAGCCGGCCCATTCCTTTTTTTATGCCACTTTATTGCAACGCACTGCAGTTCGGTGGAAAGGTATAGCTTTGTCCATGCCGGCGAGGCTGGCGCGCAGTGTCTGTTACCATAGCAACTGTCTCCCTGACACACAAACCGCGTTACTTCCTGTGTGTCCGTGTATTTTGCCGTGCCGTCAAAACCAGTACAGACACAATCACACCGGTCAAAACCAGTACAGACACAATCACACCGGCAAGTGGACAATTCTGCTGATGGATTCACTTTGGCTTTGGGAAGGGCAAAAGTATTTGTATAACAAAAACGTTAGTATTTTATCTTAAATACGGTGCAGTTTTACTGACCGTGCTCGTCCGATGTGGGAATAATGTTTATTAACCGCATTGCATCCTTTGAACTACAGACAGATATTGACGTTTTTGCCGATACAAGGCTTTCACCCCCCCGTAACGGGATATGGGTAATGCATAATGCAAATGTATGGAAAGCTATGCACATATTCATACAACACCAACATGTGCCTGCGCACTCCTGAGTACCTGTGTGTGTTTGTTGAAGTGCTTTGATGCCCAGTTCTCGATGTCTGTCTCGGAGGAGGGCTTTCTCAAAGTGAATTCTGGGAACACGCCGCAGCTGGCGCTGGGCATCATGTTCCGGGCATTCCGACTGGCCTCAAACTGGGCACATGCCCCCAGGTCCTCCGACTAAGAGAGAGAGTTAATTTTATTAAAAAATTATGAATTTATTGTTTCTGACATAAATAAATTAATATAAAAAAGGCAACAACAAAAGAACACAGGTGAAATCTTGTTTGCACCGTGTATTTTGAAAGGGTTTGCACCATAATCACACTGATCCAACAATTTACCAGAGCAGTGTAGAAAATTCAGCATGACTGAAAATATAAAAACAGACAAAGACCACATGCTAATTCTGCCTATGCATTATGCATGTATACAATATATGGAAATAACTAGCCTAAAACTTTAGGTTTTAAAACATTGTTGTGTTTGTAAAATACAAAGAAGCACTGTTATTTTCCAGCTGTTTCAACACCATCAAAAAAGATATATATATATATATATATATATATATATATATATAAAGA